>APFE031742994.1:1725-22867 GCA_000404065.3 Pinus taeda
GTTCCATATGCATCAGCAGTTGGAAGCTTAATGTATGCAATGGTCTGCACAAGGCTTGATATTGCACATGCAGTGGGAGTTGTAAGCAGGTACATGAACAATCCAAGAAAGGAATATTAGATGACAGTGAAATGGATTCTCAGATATTTGAAAGGTACCACAAATGAAGCATTATGGTTTGGTGGTTCAAACATTTCTCTACAGGGATATGTTGATGCAGATATGGTAGGTGACAGAGATAACAGAAGGATCACTACAGGATATGTATTTACTATAGGTGGAACAACTGTCAGTTGGGTTTCAAAAATCCAAAGTGTTTTTGCACTTTCAACAACAGAAGCAGAGTATGTTGTTGCTACAGAGGCTAGTAAAGAAATGATCTGGTTACAAAGGTTTATGGGTGAATTGGGTAAGGAGCTTGATATGGGCATGTTATACAGTGATAGCCAAAGTGCCATTCATCTTGAAAAGAACTCAGCATTTCATTCCAGGACTAAACACATATAGCTCAAGTTTTCATACGATTAGTGTTGGAAGATGGAGAGTTGAAGCTGGAAAAGATACACACTAGCCAGAATCCTGTAGATATGCTAACAAAAGTTGTAACCAGGGAGAAACTGAGAATATGATCAGTTTCAATTGGTCTTCAAGGATGACGATAAAGATGAGAAATAGCCAGGTCCAAAGAGGAGCCATTGCCTAGCAAATGAAGCAGCGATGGAGTTGCTACAATCATTCTCCAAGTGGGAGATTGTTGGGTGTGGAGCGTGATTGTTTAGAGGTCTTTGTTTCAGCCAGATGTATACCCCAGGAAGTTTGTACACCCCTCCACATGGGGGGGTGTGGGGGAGACTTGTCCCCCCCGGGGGTTTGGGGGGGTCGATCCCCCCCCGGATGGGGGGTCTGGGGGCCAGTAGTCCCCCGAAGCTAAAAACAGATGTAAAATTGCCTTGTAAAAGTATAGTAATTTCTAGTCAAACTGGGCCGTTCATTAGGCGGATGATCTGACTGTAGAAATTATGTTTAGTTTAGGGTTTTTGCCCTAGAAGGCAACCCCTCTCTTTGTATGAGGGCATTGTATTTGAGGCTATGTAATAGATGTGTATTCCCTGAGCAAGAAACAAAGAGGTGAGACTGTGAGAGAAAATAGAGGATATTACAACGGATCTGCTGTAGGTTGTGTCTCTTCATTTTGTTGGATAATAGAAAGGAAGGACTAGCTGTTCGGGGTGGACGCAGCCCAAACTGGGTGAACCACGTATATCTGTGTCTCTTGTTTTATGCGTTTTCTGTGTTTATATTTCTGCAATATTTTATGTGTTCCATTGCTCCGTAATATATAATTTCCTAACAAAATTCACATATAAGAATTATTGAATTTGTAATCAAAGAGAACCTAACTATGTGTTCAAGGTTGTAATCTCCTATAGGGTTAAGTCCAAATTAACAGAATAAAGCAAAAAAAAAAAATTGTATTGTTTACATGTTCAAATAAATTATGTTTATGTCATGGGTACAACAAAATCTACTGAAGGATGGATATATATGTGTGTGTGTGTGTGTGTATGAATATATTGTGTAAAAATGGGTTAATCACACATACCTAGATAAATTCCTCTAACTGAAGGTAAATTAAAATTGAAGAATAGGATATTTAAATGTATAAGCTATCAATAATTTAAGCATAATATATTGGCAACAATATCATGTTATCAATGAATGGGAAGTTTAGATAGAAGGGGTCTCACTACATAATTAAAATGGATATTATAGTATATATAAACACTGGTAAGAAAAACATTCCATAATAGGATACTAAGGGATTAAAAATCTAAGTTGATAATTATACATATATCCTTATAAATAAATAAATAAAAAATAATTGTCATAATTCCAAAGGTATTATGGGTGTAACATTGTCCGTGCCGACTCATTCAACACAAGTGTTGTAATAATATGAAGAAATGAAATGGTCCTTCATGTTTGCTTTACCCTACTAAAGAGTAGGTCATTGATAGGCATATCACAAGTTATGGAAAACTAATACTATATATTAATGTGTACATCCTTTGGGTGATGGAAACTTATATTATCTAGTTGCAATGAGGAAAATGAATTTACAAGGAGAATTGTGGTAGAATAAAAGAGTTAGGAAAGGGACCTCATATGGTTTATTAAGGAATATAACTTCTTATTAATTGTTAGATGAAAATTGCTCCTTGATTTAAAACAGGTTACCTTAGAAAGTTTGAAAGAGAATGGAATTCATGATTTATTAATGTATGATTAGAGATACTAGAGAAATGACTTATTCATATCATTAATGAATTTGAATTTGTGGAAATGTTAGCATATATTTAGGTTAGAATATTAGTTTACATAATTCTCCATACACGATGCATAGCATTTCTTTGACCAAAGGGTTCAATTTGGGATAGATGGTAACAACAAAAGATACAAACTTTTCAAGATAACAATTAACATCTTATAACAATAAGCTTTTCAAGATAACAATGTTAAGTTATGGTATGTTCTATGCTTATAATAGTTTACTTCTTTTTCTTACTATATTCCATAGATTAGCAATCACATGTACATAAAGTAAAGTGCAGATAGAACATTAAACAATCGACATAAAACAAGCCAAGGCAAGAGACATAAGATGTGGCGGCTAGACAGGGACAAACCCCACAACGTGTGGGGAAACCCTTTGGCGAAATCTTCTTTTATATTCAATAATTCAACAGAGAGAAATAGTACAATAAATCTGATTTATATCAGCAGTAGCAAACCCTAGATCAGCAGCATCAACATTAGCGGATTCATCATCAAAACTAGGGCAGTCGATATCTCACAAACCGATCGTCAGATCGGCTTGATTCCACCACCAAAACTTGTAGACTTCAGAGGAGTTTCAGATGAACCTACAAAACATTTCAGAGGAGGAGGTTTGATGGTCCACGCTGGTCAAAGTTAGGATCTGCAGTTGTAGCTTCAGTTTCAGTAGCTCCCTTCAAACTAGGGCAGTCGATATCTCACAAACCGACTGTCGGATTGACTTGATTTCACCACCAAAAGTTGCAGCCTTCAGAGGAGGTTCAGATGAACCTACAATATAGTTCTGATGAGGATATCTTCTAGTTCACGTAGGTAAAACTTCACTTCTGCAGTTGCTGCCCTAAAATCTGCAACTGCTCCTCCACATGTGTGAGAAAGGTCTCTTTTCTGTGCAGTAGAGAAGAGCCTCTTTTTTGCGCAGGAGAGAGAGAGAGATGTGATGGGATGAGTGAGTGAAAATGAGGAAAATTCCTATATTTATACACAACGTTGATGTTTGAAGAGATGTGACTGTTGGGCTTTTGAGCCTAGATGAGTTGTAGGTCAGCTAGATAATTACTCCATAATCAAGATAAATTCATACCTCCATAAATACTTATTAGAATTGGATGATCTTTAGATCAATACTACACCTCTCGATGAGAGGAATCTAATAAAAATATTATCAGCCATGAATGAGATGTCCCTCATGGAGTTTGGCCCTAGTTTCCAATTTAACACTTCCTCTCAATTAGGGAGAACTCCATCTACAATCTGTCTGTTGGCCGCTACTATTCATCCATCAAAAGCACTGCCCTATACAGCTTGACCCTTGCCCTGCTCTTCTCTATTCTGCATGTTCTGATTTTTCTTGTTCTACGCTGTACTGATCTGTACTATTATGCTCTTGCATTGTTCTGTTCTGCTCTAATTTTGTCTGAATTATGAAGAAGAAGAAATGATTGAGGATGTATCATACTGACTCAAAGTCAATCTCAGAGTATGTACTACTGGTCCCAGACCGGTCTCAACCAACCTAAAGTCAGCGTCATAGTGAGTACACTCCACTGGTCCCAAACCAGTATCATCCTCCACTGACTCAAAGTCAGTATCAGAGTGCGTACCACTGGTCCTAGACCAGTCTCAACCGACCTGAAGTCAGCTTCATAGTAGGTACCACTCCTACCACTGGTCCCAGACCAGTATCATAGTCTTAGAGAGTGTACCACTAGTCCCAGACCAGTATCGAAGTCTCAGAGAGTGTACCACTGGTCCCAGAACAGTCTCAACCGACTCGAAGTCAGCGTCATAGTATGTACCACTCTCATTGGTCCCATAATAGTACTACACTGCCACGAAGTCAGTCTCAGAGTATGTACCACTGGTCCCAGACCAGTCTCAACCGACCCAAAGTCAGTGTAATAGTATGGTACAACTCTCCTACCACTCGTCTCAGGCCAGTATCATTGATCCCAGATCAATGGAGGTCATCCTAGCATAGGGAGTACGATAGATACATCGATGTGTCCATCGGTACTACTATGGTACCTAACTTCATTTCTCTGCTCATTGATCAGATGAGAGGTACTTCCCATGAGTCCCAGACTGCATGGGTAGGATGCCTCAACAGGAGAACTTAATCAATCCCATCCTCATAGGATAACACATTAATCCTACTACAATCACCATGGAGAACACATCAATCCAGGCCTCACAGGAGAACACATCAATCCTGCTACAATCTCCATGGAAAACACATTAATCCAGGCCTCACAGGAGAACACATCAAACTTGCTAAAATCACCATGGAGAACACATCAATCTTTCTACAATCACCATGGAGAACACATCAATATAGGCTTGATAGGAGAACTAATCATCCTGCTACACAGGAGAGTGAATCATCCTATTCCACTAGAGAGTGAATCATCTTGTCCCACAAGAGAGTGAATCATCTTATTCCAGTGCGCACCACGAGGGGAGGGTGAGTCACCCTGTGATCGTATGTTGCTCCAGTAAGAATTGCAAGCTCTCAGAGCTCCCAGAGCTCAATGCATGCAACATGCAGGATCCTTGTACAAGGCTTTCTTCATGACTTCAAGTCATTTGGGAAAATCACAGATTAGTTCTTTCCTTGGGGCTTTGACAAGGTGTATCAACCTGTACATCATCTTAATGCGATGGAGCCTCCTTGCTGATCAACTTACCATATCCCAGATGATGTCTATCTGCTGAAGAAATCGACGAATACAGGATTCCTCAATAATCAAATCCCACCTCTGGTTGTTATAGAGAATCACAGTGGTATGTGTTCAAACAACTCACTGAAGAACTTCCCCAACCAGGCAGCTTCATATGAAATCATACTCATAGATATGTATCCGGTCTCGGCAGTGCTTATGGCAACTGACTTTTGCTTCCTGCTCATCCATTATATCGAAGCAGAATCCAAAGAGAAACAACACTAAAAATTTCTCTAGTGATCCTCCACACTACTTGCCTAATCAACATTCGAATAATCATGCAGTTTCATATTTCCAGCAGTGTATCTCAGTCCATGAGATATTGTGTCCTGAAGACATCTTAGAAGATTCTTGGCACCAATCTAGTGAGGCTCAACCAAATATGAGCTCACAATGCTAACTGAAAAACATATGTTCAGACCGAGCTTCACCAAGAACATCAATGTGAATGAGTTTTTGAAACTCAGAGGCATTTCCCAAATCTGGTCCGACATCACTACCATATAACTTTTGAAAGTTAAGATCCTTGAGGTAGTCACAGGCTTGCAATCCACCATACCAAATATTTTTAGAAACTTCACCACATATTTTCCTTGAGATAGGAAAATTTCCCTTGGCTTCTGCCACACATCAAGTCCTTGGTTCTTTGTTTCAAATTCAGAAGCCAACTCCCTCTTACATTTGTGAATGAGAGGGTATGCACCTGTTAGAAAGAGGTCATCCACATACAACACCAGTATGAGAGGCTTGTCATCTTCAACCTTAAAGTAAATATTAGGATTGGATTCACTCCTAGTGAATCCCAGCTTCGTCAAGTAGCTATCGATCATCTCATACCATGCTCGGGGTGCTTTCTTCAGCCCATAAAGAGCCTTCTTCACCCTGCATACATGAGATTTTCAATCATAAATCTCAAATCCTTCGGGTTGCTCCACATAGACCTCTTCTTTGATCGAACCATGCAAGAACGCGATCTTGACATCCATCTGATGTAGGTTCCATCCTTGTGAAGCCACAAGGGCTATGATCAAGTGGATGGTCGTATATCTAGCAACATGTGCAAATATCACATCATAGTCTATACCTTCCTTCTGAGAGAAACCACGAGCAACAAAACGAGCCTTATACTATTTCGTACTTCCATCTGCTGCAGCTTTATCTTGTAAATCCATTTTGAGGTGACAATTGTCTTTTCTTGGGGTCTGGGAACTACTTCCCAGACATCATTCTCCATAATGGTCATAGCATCTTTCCATACTTGATGCTCGACAGCATCTGAGAATGATGAAGGCTCGTTTTGTATGATTGTGCTCATACTGGTCAGGTATCCCTGATACCTGTACTTTCACAGAAGGTTCCTCAGGGTGCAGCATGTCTTTCAACATCATCAAGTATCCCCCTAAGCCATGAAGGCCTCTTCCTGGAAGAGGAAGGCTCAAGTGGATAAATAGGATCCATCGGTTCTTCCACATCAGAAATTTTTACATCATCTACCCATAGATATAGCTTCCAAAATCGTATGGTGCCACACCATTATGCTCTGGAGTATGTGGTGTAGTAGTCTCCCTCTTAATACCAACCTCAAGTATGCCTGAGTGAACCAACTGTAATATATCAGAGGTCTTTCTTAGGCTTGAGGGGAATGGTTCCCTTTTGAGCTTTCCTTCGGCATATCCCGAACATACACCTTCTTTTTCTACTCGGAATTCAGGCATCTCTGTTACCATATGTCTTACATTGGGTAGATATTTGTAATGAAGGTCGGCAAACCTCTAATTCCAAAGTTTGGATTGAAGAGATGTGTCATAAGACATGACACCTACCTAACTTTCATCGACCTGATATAATGAATCAACATGAAACCCAAGAGTAAAGGCATCTTTAACATAATTTTTCAATACACATACCTTGCCATCATTGAAGGTTACCTTGTAGGCTTTGTCTTCCATTGCCGAGATGGAAACCAGGTTCTTTTGGAGGTTAGGTGCATTTAATACATGCTGGAATTTCTAGCCTTCTTGAATGGTTGTCCTCTTCCTTGATTTCCAACATTCCTTTTACCTTTGCTATTGAATTTTCCATCCCTTCAATTACCATGAGAGGGATTTTGATCATCATCCCGATGTGAGTCCTTTCTATCAGGACACTCCCTTGCATAGTGACTTGCTTTATTGTAGATGTAACATCGTCCTTTTCTTCCACCCTTCAGTCCAACCTTTCTTTTTTATTTAGTCCCAGATATATTTATTTTCTTAGCATGAGAGGAAAAAGCATCAGGAGGACCTTTAGGCATGGGCATTTCTTGCTCTTCCACCCTTGTTTCTTCTTGAATGCATCTAGCCATTAATTCCTCGAAACCAGGAATTACATTATTGTTCAAAAGAGTAGTCCTGAACACATACCATTCAGATGGTAATCCTCTAAGAGTCGTGAGTGCCATTTCCCTATCAGTAATAGTTTCCCCAATAGATAGGAGATCGTTCCTGATATCGGTGATTCTTAAGAAGTATGCTTGCATACTCTCATCTTTACCCTTCTTAATTTACTTCAGCTTATTTCTAAGAAACAAAACTTGATTTGCATCATTAACTTTAAATAAACTCACCAGTCTATCGTAGATTTCCTTGGAGGTGTTCAGGTCGGAGATGAAGGCCACCAAGTGCTTGTCAATCAAGTCCTAGATGATCTTTTTTTTGACTTCTCCAGTTTTCCATTTGTTCCCGGCAGCAGCGGATGCATTTGATGGAGGCTCAACAATATTGCCTCTCACATGGTCCAACACTCCTTTATCTTCTATGGTTAGATTGATAGACATCTTCCATCCGTGATAGTCAGCTTTCTCACAGAGCTTGTCCTAAGCAGGAAAGAGTGATGAGGACCCCATTGTTCTTTTAAGATAGCCTTGCCAATCTTCTCTTCGACGATTTCTCTTGCTCTTTCTTAGACTTTGTCTTCACCTCAGCTCTGATACCATGTTAATTTATGGTATGTTCTATGCTTATAACAGTTTACTTCTTTTTCTTATTGTATTCCACTGATTAGCAATCACATGTACATAAAGTAAAGTGCAGATAGAACATTAAACGATCGACATAAAACAAGCCAAGAAAAGAGACACAAGATGTGGCGGCTATCCAGGGACAAACCCCACAATGCGTGGGGAAACCCTTTGATCAAATCTTCTTTTATCTTCAATAATTCAGTAGAGAGAAATAATACAATAAATCTGATTTATATCAGTAGTAGCAAACCCTAGATCAACAACATCAACATTAGTGGCTTCATCATCAAAACTAGGGCAGTCGATATCTCACAAATCGACAGTCGGATCAGCTTGATTCCACCACCAAAAATTGCAGCCTTCAGAGGAGGTTCAGATGAACCTACAATGTAGTTTAGAAGAGGAGGTTTGATGGTCCACACTGGTCAAAGTTTGGATTTGCAGTTGTAGCTTCAGTTTCAACAGCTTCCTTCAAACTAGGGGAGTCGATATCTCGCAAACCGATCGTCGGATTGACTTGATTCTACCACCAAAAGTTGTAGCCTTTAGAGGAGGTTTAGATGAACCTACAACACAATTCTAATGAGGAGATCTTCTGGTCCATGCAGGTCAAACTTCACTTCTGCAGTTGCTGCCCTAAAATCTACAACTGCTCCTCCACATGTGTGAGAAAGGTCTCTTTTCTGCGCAATAGAGAAGAGCCTCTTTTCTGTGCAGGAGAGAGAGAGAGAGATGTGATGGGATGAGTGAGTGCAAATGAGGAAAATTCCTCCTGTATTTATACAAAACGTTGATGTTTGAATAGATGCGACTGTTGGGCTTCTGAGCCTACATGAGTTGTAGTTCGGCTAGATAATTACTCCATAATCAAGATAAATTCATATCTCCATAAATACTTATCGGAATCGGATGATCTTTAGATTAATCCTACACCTCTCAACGGAAGGAATCTAATAAAAATATTATCAACCATGAATTAGATGTCCCTCATGGAGTTTGGCCCTAGTTTCCAATTTAACAAACAATTAACATCTTATAACAATAAGATTTAGTGCGAAAATTATTTGGTGCATTCTATGATGATAATAATCACTTTAGATAAGAAGGAAGGTGTAATAAAGCATAATAGGGGAGAGACAAAAAAAGAGAGGACAATTTATATGGATAGCATGACGATACTAAATAAGAAGGTTGTACTTAGTTAAATGGAAAGAAAATTTAAGTTTTATACCATTGATTAAATGACATTGAAAAACGCATGTGTGATCCTAATAAGGATTATTTTATTTAAGCATAAGAAGGTGGTTATCATTTCTGCAAAATGATAATATAAAAAAAATAGTAATAAAATGGACTAGAGACTGACCATTTATAAGAAAATATTGGATATGTGATCATACGTTCATTGGTGAATTATAAAATCTATGAAAGACAATATGGCATAGAATAAGACAATCACAAGATTTTTAAGGTAACATTAATGTGGATGAATACTACAATTGAAATGAAATAAAACAAGTTAATTGAATCAAATAAAAATCAAATAAGATATAAAAAAATGATTGAGAATATGTGATGCCACTGTGGATTGGATTTGACAACAATAATAAATGGTTAGCAAGGGTAAAAGAAGCAAGTTATAGCAGGAGATGATAGATATAAGTTATTTAGTCGATTACACACTTCACCATTCACCCTTCTCACTTCATAAGCCAGACTTGGAGATGGTTCTAATGTTGGAAAACTATGGTTGGGTGGTGAATAACTCTAATACAAACAATCACTATAGATAGTCTTAATTAAGATAAGTGTTCTTACTATTTACTTTGTTATGTTTAATCATGCTTATGTTATTTCTAATTCATGTGCCTATAATGGTTGTTTAATTTCCATTCCTATGGACATTATTGGTTTTTCAATATATATATATATATATATATATATATATATATATATATATATAATACATAAGGAATTATTTCGAAAGGAAACTAAGTGTGTTACATGAATATTTGCAAATTGGGTTGTCCATGTGATATGGCTATGAGAGGGGTATTTATGAAACTAATAAGCCTCATGAAGAAATTTGAGAAAATTTTTTTGTATTACACCAAAGTGGTTGTGTTTTTTGAGTTAACAATCATTGTTTAGAGAAAGTCAAAGAAAAAAGTGTGTTTGCATCATTCATAGTGGCAAGTGGAATAACTTTCTACCAAAGTCTAGTCAGGTTTTTAGATGTTACAAATAGTAACAACCACCTTAGTTATACAACAAAAATAAATAAGGCCACAATATATCTGTATTATTCTATGTACAGATCTTTTAGTGGAATCTTTGAGAAATCATGTTTTAGGGGTGATAGATGCATGGTTGAAATTGCATTAAGTTGTGCATTACATTTTTTCTAGAAGACTACGAATACAATGTTAACGGACCTAGAGGAAACAATGTTAAGTAAAAAAATTGGACTTGCTCTTAAAGTTGGATGGAGTGAGAAGTTATGACAAACCATCTAGAGTGTTGGTATTTATTATTGTGACAAGATCTAGACGATGCTAATTATTGCAACCATCAATGCAAATGAATGATTATAGATGAAAATTATTTATGGAATGTAAATGACATTGGAAGCTTTATAAAACCTAAACCTGAAATATTAAGAAATAGAATTCACAAACTATTACAATCATGTAAGTTCATGAATATTATATACATAGTTTCTCACATTCTAGTCTCTAATTATGATCTGCTTCACAAATATTAAAAAGGGTATGATTTAAAAATATTAAAATTCCTTTACTTACTGTTTAATTATGATTCACTAAGTCTCTAAATGTGATCCACATAATATCACAAGTCTATGGACATGATTTATCACTTTTAAATGTTCAATTGTGCTTCACTTCTCATTTTCTAGTTGTGTTTTTCATAGAGTGTTTACTTATTAGAGCTTAAGAAAGCACTCAAGCTCTTAACCTAGTGGGCATTTAAAAAGGTCCAATCTAATATTTTAATGCGTAAATAGATATCCTTGTAATACTCTCATTCGAACTAGCTCCAATTTTCAAGATTTCTATATCCAAGAGTTAACATAAACTTTTACATATATAATATTTCTCAATCAATCATTGTGTGATTTGGTGAATGGAGTCTGCAAGCATATAATATCTAGGTTCAAAAGACATGAAGTATTTGAATATAGGAATTGAATTACCTAGTCATGATAAAAATCCCCATCACATAACATAATTTTTCTATAATACCATACAAAGTACTCATAAGATACACTGGGACACATATAGCCCGTGATATGCTACCTAGGAGGATGCAGAGACTATACGTCCCAACTGCCTCTCATTTTTTAACCTGTTGTAAAGCCCATTTTGACCTAGATAGCTACTTATGTTAAGGCCCTAGTTATAGTTTCATGTTGTTTCATTTATGAACGCTATGTTATATTGACAAATTTCAGTTGGACTTATGATTTTACTTATATAAAGCATTAGATGGATTATGTTTTTTTACTACAATATTTGATGTACGATTTATCTTGTTATCACTCAGGTTGTTCCCAAAAGTTGTAAGAAAGGGAATACGGCCGAGGTAACCACAGACCAATATTTTAGACATAGATTCTAGCCAATCTTCATCCAAAGAGGGCTCTCTCTTTATGATTTAACTATGTTTTGAAAGGTATTAGGTTAGTTATGAAGTTCAGGGGTTTTGTTTGATTTTTGGATGATGAGATTCAATAGAATAGATGTGTAAACTTGAGAAGTTTAGTCCATTGGGCTAATGGAGTCAAGTAGGAGGGCTTTCTGGATTTGGTTTCTTAACAGAGGATGGTTTCACAGAGCAAGGTATTCAAATAGGGAGCAAAAAAAGGTTTATGTTGGATGGAATGGGTTAAAATGGCTGAAGGGCAGTTAAGAATCCTTCAACATATTTAGAGAGGGAAAATGGATAATTATTACCAAGGAGTAGTTAAGAATTCCCTAACAAATAATCAACATGATAGAATTAGGAAACAAGAGCAATTAAGAGTTACACTGTTTATGCTAATCCTGAAGAAAACACAGAGAACGATAATGAATGAAACATAGAGTGCAGTCAAGCAAATTCTGAATTAATATTTATCATTACCATTTAGATTGTGAAACACAGATGATAAAATGAAACTAGAAAAATGACAAAACAAAAGATAAAGGGACTTATTGGTCCACTGGTTGATTCAAGAATTCTATGACAAGTCCTCTGCTTTAATTATTCCTCCAATGAGTCCACCAACAGTTGATTCCAAAAGCTTTTGTATTCCAAAATTTCAGTATTACAACAGAGTTTTAAGAATGGTTCACCAACCCCGAACACTTCGAATGGGGGGTATTTATACAAAATATCTTAAGGGGATAATATCTAGTGATGATTCATCATTTTTTACAAAGGATAGAGACATGTAGTCTCGCAAATAGGGAGGAAATAAATGATACTGTGCTGGCAGCTCCGTCTTTGTCAGATGTGCTGGAGGTAGGCTCTGTAAGTCGGTTTACACCTGTCTTTCACTGATAGTCTGTGCTGTCTGCTCCCTTGCAGTCGGATGTCTTCAATACGCCTTGATCTGTCTGACCCTTATTCTTTTCTGTTCTCCACGTTATGGTGAATGAACCAAACTTTTCATTTACCAAAGATACCAAAGATACCAAAGATAAGTTCATAAGATTCCTAACATATCTTGCCACCACTCTGGTTCTGGGAGTTTATGTCTCTGTAGCTTTCTCAAAGTTTCATCAATATCTGTGTACCTGAAGAAATTGGGCTGGATGGTGAACAAATGTTTTACCTCATGCTCTATATAAAATATTTTTTCCAAATTTTCATAGAGGTTTTGGCGAAATGGAAGTCCTTTTGCTTCTAAAGCACTTGTTGATGAAGTGATTTGATCAGCAGCATATTTATTCAACTTGTGCGTGTAATCAACATGTTTCATCAGACGGTCATTACTTCCTAAAGAACTTGGCAAACCTTTCTTATGCAGGACTGTGAATTTTTTTGTAAAAGAGTTAATCTCCACCTGCATGTCCTGGCATCTCCTTTCCAAATTCTGCATCAGAGTTATCTTGGTCAGAACTCTCTTGATCTCTAGTATGGTGCCTGTCCTGTCTGTGATTTCCAGTGCCTACATTTCTTCACTGGTTTTGGTGTTCAAAAAATGTATTAGCCTGTTAGCCTGCTCAAGCATCTGTCCCAATAAAGCTCTTGTCTTTTGAATCTCTACTTGGGCCGTTGCTATCAAGTCAACTTGCTCATAAATTACTTGGATAGATCTCCACATACTACTAAGGGACTGATTGATGTTGGCCCACAAAATTCCCTTGATTTCTGCCAGAGGTTTATCCATAGAGATATCCTTTTCTAATTCTCTCATTTTGTTCTCCAATGCTTTAACCTCCCTTGTCTTTTCTGCCACAGTCATCTTGGATTTATCATAACTTTTTTCTAATTTTGCCAATTTCTCTTTAACCAGTTTCAATTCTGATACCTGTAGCTTTAATTCTTCCATGGCCTTCATCAGCTCTTCTATGTTCATGGTGGTACTGCTGTTGTTGCTGATACTGATGTTCCTGTAATGTCCTCTGTTGTAGATGCTGGACCAGTGGGAGGCAATGCTGTCATAAGTGTGGAGGGGGCAGTAGTGACTGTAGGAATCACTTCAGGGGGCTGGGAGGTCAACTCTCCCTGCTTTTATTTTATTGCTTTCTCCAATGCCTGCTCCGTATCAGTTAATCTTTCATTGAGCTTCATCAGCAAGTCCATCATGTCCTCTTCTGACTTTGGTTGTACAATCTCTACTGTTTGTGGATGCATGGAAGGAGGAAATTTCAGCTATTTTCTTAAGGCAGCAATATCCTCTTCCTTCTTTTTCATCAATGCCTTAATGCCCTTAGTATCTTTGGGATCATGTCCCAGTTCAATAATAATCTCCTCCAAAGATTTTATTCTGTTGTCTTTAGCAATGGAAGAGCCTTTCTCCAAATCTATCTTAGCAGAGGTATTCTCCAAGGAGTTCTGTAATTTATGAGCCAATAATGCTTTGTCTTCCAGTGTGGAGTAGACCATCTCCCTAGTCTGTTTATTAAGCTCAATTTGGTCCATGGGATGGATGTCCTTGGCTAAGACCTCCAAATTGGTCCTAATATAGTCAGCTGCCGATTGTGGTTGTGTCACTTTGGGCTTAAAATAACACATGATCATTTTTCCTTCCTTAATGTCATAGGCTGACATTAGTCTTTACTGGTTTGCAGGGGCCATCTTAAGAAACTGGTTGTAAATTTGAAGCCTTAGTGGGTCGTTTCTGGCCATTATCTCCGTGAATGTCCTTTTGATGTCGGAGCCTTATTTGCTTTGTGGCCTAGTGGATAAAACTTCCACACTATGTTGCCTTTATAGCTCTTGCCGGTGTGAGCTAGTTGATGTGTCCACCACCGGGGAAGTTTGCTGGCCGGCCATCCCTTCTCCTCTCAAACTATCTATTGTTTATTCAAAGACTTCCTCAACTAATGTGTAATCTTTGCCTCTTTACACCCGGCTGCTCTGCAGACCCACTCATAGGTGTGGCCTCTTCCCTGTCTCTTTTCTTGCCCTTTTACTCATTTAGAGGAGTCTGCAATGTAGGAATCTCTACTGCTTTGGTTTGGACTGGAGGAATTTGCTCTTGTTGTTCTGTCATTGCTGGTTGCTCTGTGCCTCCCACTTCCTTGCCCTTAGAAAACCTTGTAACTGGTGTGCTGGTTTCTTGTGCAGGCTGTTGAGAAGTTCCAGCAGAGGATGTGCCAACTCCTGTTTGTTGAGGTAGCTTGAAAGACACCTGTCCAAAAGAGTCCAGGTCAAGGGTTTTTTCAAGGTCTTTCATAGCCCTTTCCATCTTTTCTTGCTAAGTAATCTCTTCTATTAATGTACCCTCTACCCATTCGTCTTGGTTAGCAAATTGTTCAATTTGAGGGATCCTATGATGTGTATAAACTGACAGCCTGTTTCTCACCCTTCTGTCACTTATGAAACTATTTGGGTCATATGGCACCCACCAAAAGCTTTGCTTTAATTTAAGGTGTTCCCCTGAAATCTTGTTAGCTTCTTGCCAGGCATCTCTGGAATGGATGATATAAGGGCCTAATTGGTTTTTTATTTTCAACTGGGCCCTCTTCTTTGCATTACAAAAATGGTATAATTCTGACTTTATGAACTGCCTGAAATATTCTAATGCAAATAGCCTCATGGGCACATATTTAGGCAGCTTGAAAGGGTACAGTTCACAGCCATAGATTTTGATTTCAATGTGATTCTGGTACAGGTACCAGTCACCTATCCTGTATTGTTTGGAAAGCTATAAAATTTTCTTTATATCACCAGAGAGCCTAGGAGGAGGAGCTCCTATCAATAGAGTGGAGGTTGGATGTACAAACAGGTCAATGAATTCACAATAGGTATAAGGGGATTCATAGACTCTGTGGAATACTGAGGTCCAAAAGATTACAGACCTCCACTCTCCTTTAGAATCCAATTTCCTAATGGGAAATGAAAAGTTGTCTAGATGATAATATAGCAGAAGGTGGTATATGAATGAGGTGTACTTGAAGACTTCTTCTCTGTCCAATTTTATGAATTTCTCATTGATTTTGTTAGCAATAAAGGTTGCATAGTCATACTTGACAGCAGGGGGCTGTCCCAGAGTAAACATTAACAACAAAACTAAGGTGGTCTCATCAACAAACTCACTGGTCTTAAATCCCAAGATGAAGGCTATCATATCAACAATGAATCTTCCTATTTCATTGAACCAGACATGCATATAGGGAGGCGGGCCTTGGGGTTGGCAATCTGGTCTCATGAACATTCGAGCAATACGGTTTATCTTTGAATTGGGAAATTGAGAGCCTTGATCAAGCAAAAATCCCATGGAAAGAGGAGCTAGAGGCTGAGTGGGTTTGAACTGTAACATCTCATTGATGGATTCAACAATTATGTAAAAGAGGACAGTTTGGTATGAGGTTATAACTACTTTAGTGAGTTGGCACAACATTGGTGGATAATATCTGGGAAAACATTGACTGAGGGAAGGTAATACCTGGGAAGATTAGATTCCCATATTCCATAGATATCAGAGTTACTCAGATAACTATTCCTAATTTGGCAAAATGCTTGGAGGTGGTTCATGTCACCAGATAACTCCTTTATTTGAAAATCTTTGTCAACTAAGGCCAAGTGATCTTGGTCCTTATGTGGTGCATTGAGGGGTGCAACGTTCAGGGCTATGAGAGCTTCCATGTTTGGTTCTTGTGTTTTCAAACAGGAGGTTGAGCTTCTGTGGGAAGATGGGCAAAACAATAGTTCTGGGTGTATTTATATGAGAGCTACAGGCTGATTTTAACTTGAATTTGGCTTTTTTGGGTAACATTTTATAGAGAAAAAATGAAATTACTGGTTTGGGAAATGAATTGGGGTAAATACCTGTTTTTGAGACGAACAATGCAATTGCAGGTCGAAATGACCGACAGTAGAGCGTGTTACTGTGGTTTCTTTGGCAGGGTGGCGGACTGTAAGCTTGCGCAATCACCCAGACGTAATTTGCATGGAAATAGATTGCAGAGGAAATGAATGAAAATGACATTTTTCCCGACAATTTAACAAAATTTGGCTTTGGCGGGTGATTTTGGAATTTAATAGTCAGATGACGTCATCGGGATGGGACGTCTTGTCGTTTAGCGGAAGGACGGATGGTGACGTGGTGGTGATGTCAGTGGGAGGGTGGTAAGCTGTTTTGCCCACACCGCTTATGGGGTCAGGCGGTTTCTGGCGGGGGGGGGGGGGCAGCGATCACCGCGGGAGCGTGACGTGTGTCCATGGTATGGGAGCAATACCGCCGGCTCCCCGGCAGTTAAATTTCGGATGATGGGGGGGTCGCGATATGATCGTGGGCTGTTGGATGAGCGGGCCCCGATCAGATGGTTGACGCTTGGCGGAGATGGCGAGGGTTTAATGCGCTGGCCTGACATAATAAACTCCATTTTTAATGGTATTGGGGCGGATTTGATTGTTTTGCGGGGTGATTAAGTTAGTTTATTAATCAACCAGATGTTAATTAATCCCAAGGTTTTGCGCGCGGAGGTTTTTAATAAATTCCAGATGGACCATTAAACCCTCGTCTATATATTGCTATGGTTATAGTTTAACCAGGGGCGGGATTAATAATATTTTTGGGGTTTTTATATATTAATATAATACGGGAAAGGGTACATTTTCACGGGAATTATATAATAAAAGTTAATTGTTAATATAAAAGAATAATTTTGAACACAAGCGCTAAGTTATAATGTTTAAAGACTTAGGCTTAGGGTAAAAAAAAAAGAAAAAAAAAGAAAAAGAAGCAAAAGGGGATTTTACATAAGAAATGTGGCTATTGTTCCTAAGTAACTAGAGCTCCACTTAGGCATCTGATGAAAAAATGGGATGAGTGATTTTAAGGATATTAAGCAGATCTCATAACCTTTAAGGGAGATTAGTAAGTGACTTGGGGGGAAGACATGAATGGGAGGTAGTAATAAAACTCTGCCTCACTTGAGCTGCATCAAAGTATCTGCTTTGCACTTGTGATAGGGATAAGATCAACACCCTTTGGAGACAAAATCAATCACAAGAATGCTTCTGCAACATCATCTACCTACCCACCCTATTTTACCTAGCATTTTTTCTTCTTTCTTTGGGTGCACTTGAACTGGCAACCCCTCATCATCTTCTTTTTCTTTTCATGGGAATCCTATCTAAATCTACCCTTGTAACATCCAATGGCTCAAGTTTAACAGCTGAGCTCCTTTGCTTCTCTAGCTATCCAGTTATCTGCCAAGTTTGAACAGTTTGGTCAGATTTTATTCTCTATCTCTAAAACAAGTAAATTCAAACATGAATTGGCCAAGATTGAGCTGTTTGGCCATTCATCAATGGTGGCATAAGTCAACAAACTGTACACCATCAGATTTTTGCAAAAATAGAATAGTAATGGCATTTTTAGACTTGCACACTTTCCTGGCCTATTGTTTGGGGTTCATTTCTTTCACTTTTTTTGACCATTTCATTCTCTTTTCCCTTTGATTTTCCTTTTAGGGCATACTCTCTTTACATTTTTTAAATTTTTTGATTTCTTGAGAATATGGAAATCCTTTGCAACTAGCCAAAAGGTATGAACATATTAGAGCTCATCAATGTCAATCATGAAATATGACACCTATTGGTATAGGAATCTAACATATCTAATTTATGGCTTAGTTGGTTATGATTTATCAAGTGCATGACTTATCAAAGTTAAGATTTATTTGATGTATGGCTTAATTAGATATGATTTATCTAGTGAATGACTTATCAAAGTTATGATTTATTTGATGTAAGATTTACTTTCAACACACTGATATTAATTGAAAAAAAATAGGTATGTGGAAATCAAATTTAATAACATGATGATTATTATCACTTGTGTGTGTGTGTGTGTGTGTCTATATATATATATATATATAATTGTTATATGCATGGATGAGAACTAACTTGTATATTGGAAATGACTATGTGATAACCAAGATCCATACTATTGATTAGGGGATGTTGAGACATCTAATGAGGAATGGTATGATGTGATTTTCTCTATTAATTTTCGTATTTACTTGATATGAACTATTATGACATGGGTAAAGTGAAAATGGAAAATGACATGACTATTTGACTGGATTATTCGATGACAATTTGTTAGGATATTCCAACACATAGGAAATAGTTAAGTATAAGTTGGTCTAGTGTAGATTTAGGTAAAGTGTGTTTCTTTACTATGTACCTTTGTAACTTGCTATCCGACGGTCACTATATGTTCTAGACATGAAGTGATCCAACAATTGATTCTCTCCTTGGTATTACCGACACTTGATATGTGGCTTAACACCCGATTGGTCCATGATCTCTATTTAAAGAGCATGGAGGGTCATTTGTAGGGTAACCGTTCATGAGAGAAGATTATGTAAATTTTCATTCTTTTATTAATAAGTTGCCTGAAGTGGTCAAGTTGGCTCAGTCCGTGGACTGTTTCCCTACTTGAGGGTTTTAACCACATCAAGAATACTGGTGTATTGATCTATGATCTATTTGTGAGCGGTTTCCTTTGGTGTTTTGTCTGAGGAACTTAACCTATAAATTCCTACATGGTATCAAAACTATTTGAGGGCTGCATCCATTGGTGATCCAAATCTGAAGCCGGTACAACTGCATCTGACTGTCATTTCCTAGATCTACTGCTTTTGACTGCTTTCGGGTCGAGAGGACTGCTCTATTGTGTTAAGAGCATATGTTCTAGTGAGGAACCCCTTTTTTCCATAGGAAAAGGTTTCCAGTAGCCCTAGATATGTCATTTTAAAGATCTGGAGGTATACCGTCTTTATTTGCAGTTCTAGCTATTCATCTCTCTATTTATTTCAGGTTATTTAGCTCTCTGGTTTTTATTACCCGATTTATACCTTTCATTTCTGCATATGCTCTTTGCTTCGTGACTCTATGCAATCTGGGCAAATCAAAAACAAAAAGGAAGGATTTTTTTCATGTGTATGATATTTTCCGTTGTGCCTTAGTGTGATCTCGGAAAATCGGAAACATTGAGGAAAATATTTAGTTTTCGGCTAAAGCTAACCTCAAGCCGTAAGGTTTTCTTTTTTTGTATGTTCGTGTTGGGTTTTGTGGTTTTCATTTTGTAGGCAAAAAACAGCTTTTTCAAGTAAGCACGCACCCCAAAGATTCAATGGCTAAAAAAAAAAAACTTCCTCTTTTCCAAAAATTACTAAGCTTTTAAACTAGCTCACTTGGCCCAAAGTTACTTTATCAGAATAGATGTCTTGAGTTCAAGTATTTCTCTTTGTTGAGTTACTTTTTCAAAAAGCACATGTAACTTATGTTTTAAAGTTACTTTATGTAAAAGTGTTTTCACCCATTATAAAAAGTGAGTCACTTATAATTCTAAAGTCTCTTTATCTTTTATTTAAGTCACAATTTAACCGGTAGCTCATAAAGTACCATTGTAAAAGTGACTTTCACTTATTTATAAAAGTGAGTCGCATAAAATCCTTTTTTTAAGGTGATCTAATTAGATTAAGTTTGGAAAGGGGGGATTTGTTTTAAATATAACATATCGTTCATTTCCGCACATTCACGCACTTTATCGACATCTTCAACAACTTTTCTTCAAATAGCCATAACTTCCTCATCCAGAAGTCATTTTCAGAGCCGTTTTTTTTAATCAGCCTAATTTTTCGAGATCTTTCCATTGGAACACTTAGTTTCAGCATCTATAGCTTCAGTTTCTATTAAAATGGAAAGTACATGCCAAGTTATTCTTGATAGCACCAACTACTTCCAATGGTGGTCCTACATTGTGAATTTACTTAGAAGTAAAGGTCTTTACAGAATAGCCTCAGGCCAAGAAACCAAACCTCAAGATGAAGATAAGGTAGCCAAATGGGAAAATAGGCAAGATCAAGCACATGGGTGTTGGCATTATGATACATATGTTGTACTTGATGGCAACCCACTCATCTCAGATGATAAATTATAGTGTAGCAAAGTTCACACACTTTAATGCAGAGAAATGTTTATTTCATGTGGAGAAAAGTTCACGGACTTTTATGCAGAGAAAAGTTTATTTCATGTGAAGAAAAGTTCACGGAATTTTATGCAGAGAAAAGTTTATTTCATGTGGAGAAAAGTTCATGGAATTTTATGCATAGAAAAGTTTATAAAAGTTTATTTCATGTGGATAAAAGTTTACGAAATTTTATGCAAGGAAAGGTTTATTTTATGTGGAGAAAAGTTCACGGAATTTTATGCAGAGAAAAGTTTGTTTCATGTGGAGAAACGTTCATGGAATTTTATGCAGAGAAAAGTTTATTTCATGTAGAGAAAAATTCACGGACTTTTATGCAGAGAAAATTTTATTTCATGTGGAGAAAAGTTCACGCACTTTCATGGTTGGTTCATGGTATTAGTCCGACAGTTTTTGATCCTA
>APFE031742994.1:26868-59715 GCA_000404065.3 Pinus taeda
TGGCATTATGATACATATGTTGTACTTGATGGCAACCCACTCATATCAGATGATAAATTATAGTGCAGCAAAGTTCACACACTTTTATGCAGAGAAAAGTTTATTTCATGTGGAGAAAAGTTCACGGAATTTTATGCAGAGAAAAGTGTATTCCACGTGAAGAAAAGTTCACGGAATTTTATGCAGAGAAAATTTTATTTCATGTGGAGAAAATTTCACGGAATTTTATGCAGAGAAAAGTTTATAAAAGTTTATTTCATGTGGATAAAAGTTCATGGAATTTTATGCAAAGAAAGGTTTATTTTATGTGGAGAAAAGTTCACGGAATTTTATGCAGAGAAAAGTTTATTTCATGTGGAGAAAAGTTCATGAAATTTTATGCAGAGAAAAATTTATTTCATGTAGAGAAAAGTTCACGGACTTTTATGCAGAGAAAATTTTATTTCATGTGGAGAAAAGTTCACGCACTTTCATGGTTGGTTCATGGTATTAGTCCGACAGTTTTTGATCCTATGCTTTTGGTCTGTGGTATTGCATCCAAAAGTGTTGATCCCAAGTATTGGATTCATGGTATTGTGTTATTATGGTTTTGGACTGTGGTATTGTGAAAGGCCTATGGCTATAAAAGAGGAAGGAGATCATTTGGCAAAGCATCATCTGAATTATTGAATATCTAATAAAGTGCTAGATCTAGAATACTGTGATTGGGTTATGGTGCAGATCTGGATCTGAGCTAAAGAGGGATCTCACCAGTTGATGGAGAACAATATCTAAGGTAGATCGGGATCAAATGGTTTGAAATGAACTATCTCTATATATTTGATTATGCTTATTCTAGATCTGTATATTGACGCTTGTAATGGTCTGATCTGGGTATAACTTAAGTTTGAAATCGCTGCAAGTCATGTTTGAATATTTATATATTTGTACGTGGGTTGGCTTTGGTGTAAGCACGTATGTATGCAGGTTTGGTTCATTATAGTAGCGTATACAATTTGAGCTATGATATTTGAAGTCATAGGTGGTTCTGGTTGTTGATGGGTTCTGATGATAGTTTAAAGGTGTCAGTATTCTGCATATCCTGTTTGGTTGATTGTGTTTAGCTTCAGTATTGATGGATGAGAACTAATATTGGATCAGGATCATAATGACTCATATTTATGTGATCTGATGGACTAGATCTGGGTGCTAACACATATATTATCCTTCTATATGTATTGATCTGGTGTTTGGGTGATTCAGAAGATCGATTGATTATGTGCTTCAATGATATTAATGGGTACAGTATGAAAATTGGATGAAACGTGGCCTTTCAGATTATGTGTTGTGCTTCAGGAGTATCCAGTCTGAAAATGTATGAAACGTGGTCCCTGGAAAAAGAGAAGGTTGTTAGCTTCTGAGGCCAGCACTACGTACTAGTATCTTAGCTAGTACAAGAACTATGGGGGTTGTAGCTCCCTTCCAGGAGAGACTGGAGAACGAGAGAGGGTTGTAGCTCTCTATAGGTAGAAGCCTGCGTACTGGTATAAGACTGTACCAGTACAGAAATATTGTAAAAGGATTTTCTTATTAAGAAGAAGATTGAGATGACTTGCAGCAGGTGGTTTTCTCCCACATTGGGTTTCCACCTTATATCATGGTGTTCATGTGTGATGATCTGTTCTATTTTACTGCACCTGTTTACTACTAATATGGTTGATAATGTTCTAATGCACTCATTAAGGATCAACTAACTGAATCATAAGAAGTTGTGGAAGTAGCATATATGAATCTGAATATGGAAATGAAAAAGTTTTATTGATGTGATAATACTGATTCCCCCCCCCCCCCCTCTCAGTATTATTTCCAACAATGGGGTGATAGGGATGTCTATTTCTCCAAACCTTAGATACCATATTGCAGAACTTGATACTCCTAATGAAGCAATGAAAATCCTCACTAAAGTTTTTGGAATTAAAAATGAAATTAGATCCCATCAACTCGAAAATGAGTTGCTTACATTGGACTCCAATAATTTTTGTTCATATTGAAGATTTTTTGTCCAATTTCAAGACCCTTAGACTTCTCTTGGAAGGTATTAAGGTTAAGAAAGAAGATGGTAGCCTTATCTATTCCATCCTTACTAAGTTGGGACCAACCTACTCCGTGTTTGTTTCCACCTTCCATTCTACTAGAGAAGCTTTTATTTCTTAAGGACAAGACTACAAGCCCCCCTCTTTTGATGCCTTTTGTGATTCTTTAATAAGAGAACAAGAAAATATCTTATATCTTGGTCTTCTTAATCTTGGAAACTCTTCTAAGAAAACCTTAGCTGCCCAGCAGCAACCAAATTCAAAGAATCCTAAGAAGCAGTATCCTAAAAGAATGGTCCTAAACCAAATAAGGGTCCTAAGCAATTTCAGTCTCAAAATGAAAAATCATTTCAAAAAAATTATAAGGCAAATAAAAACAAAGGGAAGAATACTGATAGACATTGCCACTTTTGTAATCAAGATGAACACTTAGAATCCAAATGCTTTAAGAAGATGGAAGCCTTGGAAGCAACAATGAAGAAGCATAACATCCATTTGGAGCACTCTTCAACTTCAACTTCATCTTTAGGAAGAACACTTTCTCCATGTGATTATCAAGCATCTCGAACTGGTTATGCACTAAATGTATCTTCTTCTTCTCATTCTCATGAGTGGCTCATTGATTCTGGAGCTTCTTATCACATGGAAAAAAACAAAGCCATGTCTTCTTCTTTAAATGATTGTAATACCAAAAATATATATGTTGGTGATGATAGATCTCTTAGTGTTGTAGGGACTGGAAGTGTTCATCTAGACAATGGCTAATTTAATGATGTATTATGTGTTCCAACCTTATCCTACAACCTTCTATTTGTATATCAGATAACTCATTCAGGTGAAGGTAAAATCATTGAATTTTCACCTCACGATGTTGTAATTAAGGACCTAAGAGATCCTAGATAGATTTTAGCTACTAGAATTATTGATGATTCTACAAGGTTGTATAAGTTTAACAACTTTGGGTCATCAAATCTTTCCTCGGTATTTGTTTCTCATAATGATGAAGTGAGCAAACTTTGGCATGAGAAGTTTGGTCACTTAAACTATCTCTCCCTTCAGAATCTATGTAAAGAAAATATGGTGATAGGTCTTCCAATGGTATCTTGCAGAGACGGTGTTTGTTCCAGATGTGTGTTCGGAAAACATCATCAAGATAGTTTTGAAAAACATGCCTCTTGGCATGCCTCAACCCCTTTACAGCTTGTGCATAGTGATTTATGTCATCCACTTCGAGTTGCTTCATTCTCTGGCTACAAGTATTTCTTAACTTTCATCGATGATTTCTTTAGATGCACTTGGGTATACTTATTAAAAATCAAGAGTGAAGTATTTAACATGTTCTTGGCATTTAAGGACTTTGTTGAAAAACAATATGGACATCAAATTCTTAAGCTAAGATCTAATAATGGCGGATAATATGTTAACAACAAATTCATCAACTTTTGCACTACGAATGGAATTCAAATGCAACATATTGTTCCATATACTCCACAACAAAATGATGTAGCTGAAATGAAGAATCGCACCTTAAAGGAAATGGCTAATTATATGCTTCAATCTAAAGGACTTACTCTTAATTTTTGGGCAGAAGAAATTAAATTTGCAAATTACATAGTAAATCACACTCCTACTAAGGTTTTAAAGAATATCACTCTAGAAGAAGCATGGAGCTCAATTAAACCAGATGTAAGTCATTTTCGTGTTTTTGGAAGTGAAGCATGGGCCCATATTCTAGATGAGAAACATAAATCTTTAGAACCTAAGAGTGAAAAATGTATTTTTGTTGGATATTTTGAAGACGTCAAAGGATATAGACTTATTCCACTTAAGTCCAAAAATGTTATGATTAGAAGAAATGTAAAGTTTGCTGAAAATATATCGGCCTATGAGGCTGTTTCGGCGGATGTGCCACCTCTCTTTATCCCTTCTACTTCTGAAAATATTTCTTGTTCAGATGATGACAGTGAGGATGACAATCCTCCCCCACCTTCTCAAGATCCTCCTTTAGCTCCTCAGCTTCCAAAATGGGTTCGTGCTACCTGGGATGCAGCAGGTGCTCTTACTAGTGATCCTACAGATCAACGACGTACACGTTCTCAGTTCGATAATGCCTCTTCTTTACTGGCTCAAGCTTCGATGAATTATGATCCTAACACCTTTGCAGAAGCTTCAGGCCATCCAAATTGGGATGTATCTATGAATGAAGAATATCGTTCATTATTGGCAAATGATACATGGGATATTGTTCCTCTTCAAAAGGGACGAAAACTTGTTAGATGAAAATGGGTTTATAGAACCAAGTATGGACCAGATGGAAAAGTTGATAAACATAAAGCTCGTCTTGTTGCTAAGGGTTTTTCACAAGTTGAAGGAATTGACCATACTGAAACCTTCTTCCTTGTTGCCAAAATGAACTCTATACACCTTTTTCTTTCCCTTGCTACCTCTTTCAAATGGGAAGTCCATCAGATGGATGTTAAATTTGCCTTCTTGCATGGGGACTTGCATGAAGAAATCTATATGGAACAACCTACTGGATTTATACAAACATACTCCAGCCTTGTATGTCAGCTTAAGAAATCCCTTTATGGTCTCAAGCAAGCCCCTCGGGCTTGGTATGCCAAAATGGATAGCTTTCTTTTAGAAACTGGATTTTCTAGGTGTCATTCTGACAATACTGTCTACACCAAGAAAGTGGGAAAGTCTCTTATCATTCTTGTTATTTATCTTGATGATCTTATCCTTACTGGTAGTGATCCCAACCTTATAAACCATTTGAAGTCCAACCTTAAAAATAAGTTTGAAATGACAAACTTAGGGCACTTGCATTATTTTCTTGGTCTTCAAGCCTTGCAATCCAAGGAAGGTATTTCCCTTTCCCAGTCCAAGTATGCCTATGATATTCTATGCCATTTTCACATGGAATATTGTAAGCCAGCCCCTTCTCCCTTTCAGTCTGCATCAAAAATTTTAGTCACTTGTACTTCCCCTAAAGTTGATTGTACCTTATATTGTCAACTTGTAGGAAAACTTTTGTATCTGATCCATACTCGTCTTGACCTATCCTTTGCTATTGGACTTATTGCTCGGTTTATGAAAAATCCACATGAAAGCCATTGGAAAGTAACTAAAAGAATACTTCATTATGTTCAAGGTATAGTTCAATTTGGGATTCATTACAGTGCAGAAGCATCTCCTCTATTGGTTGGTTTCACTGATTTCGATTGGGCTAGCGACCCTGATGATCAGAAGTCTACTGTAGGTTATATGTTCACTCTTGGTTTAGGACCTATTACATGGGCTTGCAAGAAATAAAGTTCCATTTCTCTTTCTTCAATAGAAGTAGAGTATCGTGGTGTCGTAGAAGCTAGTAAGGAAGCCCTTTGGCTTCGTCAGATCCTATCAGAGTTTGGCTTTCAACAGCAACATCCGACTACACTTTGGTGTGATAATCAAAGTGCCATTCAACTGTGCAAAGATCTTGTCCAACATCAGTGCAGCAAACACATTGAACTGCACATGCACTTCATTAGAAAGCTCGTTCATGACCATGTTCTTGAAGTGCAATATTGTTCAACAGATGATCAAGTTGCAAACATCTTTACAAAGGCTCTCACAGAGGCAAAGTTTACTAAACTTCGATTTATGGTTGGAGTTCAGGAAGTTGTCACTAAGGGGGATAGGCTCTAATGCCTTCCTTCCTTCTCCTATTGTGTTCATATTGTACATCCTTCAATCCTATCCCAAGTTATTCTTAAGGGGGGTTGTTAGGATATTCCGACACATAGGAAATAGTTAAGTATAACTTGGTCTAGTGTAGAGTTAGGTAAAGTGTGTTTCTTTACTATGTACTTTTGTAACTTACTATCTAACAGTCGTGATATGTTCTAGACATGAACTGATCCAATGGTTCATTCTCTCCTCGGTATTACCGACACTTGATTTGTGGCTTAACACCCGATTGGTCCATGATCTCTATTTAAAGAGCATTGAGGGTCATTTGTAGGGTAACTGTTCATGAGAGAATCTTATGTAAATTTTCATTCTTTTATTAATAAATTTCCTGAAGTGCTCGCGTTGGCTCAACCCATGGACTGTTTCCCTCTTTGAGGGTTTTAACCACGACAAGAATACTGGTATATTGATCTATGATCTATTTGTGAGCGGTGTCCTTTGGTGTTCTTTCTGGGGAACTTACCCTGTAAATTCCTGCCAACGTCGTAGTGTGGTCCATCTTAATGTGTTGAGCCTAGTTCTTTGAGGAGGGGTGGAGGCATTTCCCATCATGTAACTTCCAAACTTGGAATCGTTCTAGGCAAATGATGGACACACTCCCCTAGACATGTTATGACAATTTCGAGTTGCCTGCTGGGTAAGTTAGGTCGATATAGTTGATGATTTTTCCATATTGGTTCTATCAATGTTTAGATTGGTATAACTGATGCCATAGTATATTGCAGTAGAGGATAGGTAGGATGGGAGCGAAGGTAGGTTAGGAAGGATAGGAAGCTATAGGTTATTTGAAGACTCTATATGGGAGGTGGCATCCTTACTTGATATACTTAATAAGACTATTATATATCTCTCTCTATTTTCTTTAATGTCTTATTGTCATACTACTTCCAAACTTCTTGTATACTTTTGATTTGTGTTTGATTCTAACTTCGAGATGAAGTTTTCTAAGGGAGGGGTGTATGTAATGTCCTACTTGATCATATTATCTTACATTATCTTACTAGTGTTAAGTCCCTATACTACTACTGTAACCCCTTATTGTTATTAGTGTAACCCCCTTATTATATTGTTGTGCCCATGAAGTACCCATATTGTTATTATTGTGCCCCATAGAAACCCTCTATTTTTATTGTTGTGACCATACATTATTATTGTTATGCCAACTCTGATTATATTATGACCCCTTAGACTCCTATATATATAAAGGAGGTCTTGTCATTTGTAGCATCCAAGAATTATTCATTTGTGTCATGTAAAGGAGGTTTCCACCTTGAAGAGTCTGATTTCTAAGGCATTTATCTTTCTTTTCTATCAATTTGTGAGCTGGTTTCATAACATTTGGTATCAGAGCTTTGGATTCTAGGGTTTTACTGCTCCAAATAGGCCTTCGTGGAAGTTTCGCTATAAATTTTTGTCTATGACATTTCAGACGATAAAACAAAAACCCATTTGAGACTAAATCAATCTGAACCTTGGGTCCAAATTTTAGATCTTTTATCACTATATTTTTGGAGATATAATCTAAGGAAGCTAGGGTTTTTGCAAGCTCCACAATTCCATCTCAAACAAGTCATTATGGAATTTTTGCTATAATTTGTGTTCTACAAAGTTGTAGAATATGAAATTAAAACCCATTTGAATCGAAATCTTGGTGAAGCTCGGCCCCGAATTTCAAATTTTTCTTCACTATATGTTCAGAGACACAGTCCAAGACATTTAGGGTTTCTACAGACTGCCGAATTACATATCAAATAGATGACCTTGGGAAAATTGTCATAGCACTCTCTCTGAGCATCTAATTCAAATTTTGTAAAAAGTGACAGAAAGAAGATAGACTTTAGTTTGTTGGGTACCAGTTTCAGAACCTAAGGTCGAAACAGTGACACGTTGCATGTCATACGAGTTTTCTCTACTGAACTAGTCTATAATTAGGTCATTGTGGAAGATTGGGCATAAATCTTTCTTTGGGAATCCAATTGCGATCAGAATTGTGGGGTTAGAAATAGGACTCAGAGTGCTATCACAGGAAAATATTTAAGAACTTAAAAAATTGAAATTATAGAGTTATAGTCGTTTCAAGATCAAGCTCCTAAAATCAATAAAAAATGTTACAAAAGTTACATATGGAATCTTTATATTTAGAACCAAATCAATTTTTATGGTATAGAGGGTTTTGTTCTCGTAAACTACTTGTCACGTGGTCAATTTTCACGGAGGAAATGATAGCACATTATGAGGATACAAAGAGAAACGCCTTCTTCAGCCAATTGATAAATCTCAAACAAAAGGGTCCAATGGAAGAGCACATTGAGGACTTTCAAAAATTGAATATAAGGGTAAATGATATTCCAGAGAAGTAGATGATTGATGTCTTCATAGGGACTTTAAAATATAACATCCAACATGAGGTTCGCCTTTGAGAATTTGATTCATTGGAGAAGGCATACAGGTTGGCAAGAAAAGTGGAAAGAAAAATTATGGCAACAAGGAAGTCTACCCCTCATAGCTATAAAGATGGAAGTGTTGTTTCTCCCATCCTTCCACAACCTACAAGGTTGACACCACAACAATTGGAAGAGAAAATAGCAAAAAGGATTTGTTACAATTGTGATAGAAAATACATTAAAGGTCATAAGTGTGCTGAGAAGAAATTATTTTACATAGATTGTGATAAGGAGGAAGAAAAGGATCAAGAAACATCAAAAGAAGAGGATATACATTGGGAACCAACCCTAGAGAAAGAACAAATGAATCAGAACATATCTTGTACTGCATTGGTAGGAATTACCACTCCTCAAACTCTCAAGATAGAAGGACATATCAAGAAGAATAAGGTTCAAGCAGTGAAATATTAGGAAGAAAAGTATCAAGAAACGTCAAAAGAAAGGGATACTCACCAGGAACCAACCCCAGAGAAAGAAGAAACGAATCCGACCATATCTTATCATGCATTGGCTGGAACTACCACTCCTCAAACTATAAATATAGAAGGACATGTCAACAAGAAAAAGGTAATAGTGTTGATTGATTCACGTAGTACCCATAATTTTATTCATTGTAAGATAGCCAAGGAATTGAATTGCTTCCTATATCCAACACCATAGTGTCAAGTGACAGTTGCAAGTGGAGGAACCATAAATTTCTTTGGAAAGTGCCATAATATCAAGCTATCCATGGGAGAATATGTATTGAATAGCCCAATGCTTTCCATTCCAATGGGTGGTGTTGACGTTGTACTAGGAGTCCAGTGGCTACAATCCTTGGGTACAATATATTTTAATTTTCAAGAACTTTTCATGAAATTTTCTTCGGAAGGAAAGGAAGTTGAATTAAGGGGTATCACAGGGAAACTAGGAAAGATAATCAGCTGTAACGAAATGACAAAGCTTCTAAAGAAAGAACAACGAGGCCTAATTTCACAATTATGTTCGCTAGAGGTTCCCACATCGAAATGATCTATTTCTCCAGATCTCCAAAAAGTCTTGGACAATCACTCCAAGGTATTTGGGACTCCCAAGGGTCTCCCACCTATTCATGATCATGATCATGCTATTCATTTGATTCCAGGAAGTGTTCCCCCAAACATCAGGCCTTATAGATATCCATATGCCCAAAGTATTGAAATTGAATGTATGGTTGCAGAAATGCTAGAGGTTGGTATAATTATCCAACCAAATTTGATAAACAAAGCAAGGGATGAAAGGAAGAATGACGAAGCAGGGTGGGAACTCATTCAAAAGTTGCAGAAGATCCTAGTTTAAACAATATTGCCAAAACTTGACAAGGAAGGAAAAATCATATTGGAACCTAAAGTAGTCACAGAACGGAGAAGTTGATAGGTATGAAATTGATCAATTTCAGAGTATCTCATCAAGTGGAAGAACTTACCTGCTGAAGCTTCCACATGGAATGATGATAATTTTATACAGAAGCATCCAAAACTACTCAAGCGTTGAGGACAACACTTTTTTAAGGAGAGGGGCATGTTAAGTCCCTATACTACTAGTGTAACCCCTTATTGTTATTAGTGCAACCCCCTTATTATATTGTTGTACCCATGTGGTACCCATATTGTTATTATTGCGCCTCATCGAAGCCCACTATTTTTATTGTTGTGCTCTTACATTATTATTGTTATGTCAGCTTTGATTATATTGTGACCTCTTAGACTCCTATATATAGAAAGGAGGTTTTGTCATTTGTAGCATCCAAGAATTACTCATTTGTGTAATGTAAAGGAGGTTTCCCCCTCGAAGAGGCTAATTTCTAAGGCGTTTATCTTTCTTTTCTATCTTTTTGTGCGCTGGTTTCATAGCAGCTAGCCTATCTGCTTAGTGATTGATTTTTTTTCTTGATTCCAAGAAATATTATTAGTATACATACGAGGTATGTGTATGCTAGCTACATACCCACACCTTTCATGAATACACTAGTATTGTAAAGCTTAAATAAATAGTTATGCTTGATTAATGACTAATCTTGATTAATACCTAATTAAATTTAAAACCTTGACTTATAATTATTAAGTTATATCGGTATATACTTATTATTATATATTGTGATCTATAATTTTATTTTACTGATATGACTAAATATTAATATTTTATTATTAGTTATTATTTAATTATTATTTCATTTCCCAAAGTTTGACAAGTTGTCTCAAATTTATTTCTGAATTAAATATTAACATTTCATTTCCCAAAGTTGACAAGTTGTCTCAAATTTATTTCTGAATTAAATATTAACATTTCATTTCCCAAAGTTGACAAGTTGTCTCAAATTTAGTTGTGAATTAAATATTAACATTTCATTTCCCAAAGTTGACAAGTTGTCTCCTCAAAATTATTATTGGATAAGATATGGGTAGCAAAGTCAAGGTCATTAAATTAAAATGATGGGGGCATATTCATGACCTTAATGTAGGAGGTTGAGGTGGATGAATGGGGAGACATAAAGGGAAGGAGGATGAGAGGAGAAGGGGGATCCTTGGTCTTTAGTTTGACATTGGAGGATTTTATTTTGGAGGAAATGTGAAGAAGGAAAGGGGATTGAATTCAAAGAAAAGTGGGAGAACTCAGACTTAGATCTACTGGAGAGTGTTTTTATCTAACTTGAATACACTAGGATTAAAGTTGGACTTGGGCTCGGAGGGCTAGGGAACCCATGGTGGTTTCATAGGATAGGAAGTCAGATAAGCATTCCTAGTTGACAAGGTGGTAAATTTAGTCGAGCAATGCTAGCAGGAACATCCTAATGAAGCCACCAAATTAGGCATTCTTCTGTTTGTTGTTTTATTTATGTAAATTGCTACAAATCAAATCCCTTACATGTTCAATATATGATATTTTTCAAATAATTGTTGTGTTATTACATGTTTTTTCCTTGTGATTAAATTAGAGGTTAAATTTAGCTTTGGTTATGGACCTTGATTGGGTCCTCAAATTTAAGACATGGAATTTTGTAGCTATGTGATACATTGTAAACATGAAAATGTTGTTACAATATTCGTAAAGATATAAATTTTGTGACGATGTGATAAAATTTTATCACAATATGATACATCTTTGTGAACATTAATAAATTAAATAATAATAATAACAAAATAATATAAACCGTAAATAAAATACTTCAATTTTCACTTAATATTATTCACTTCATATAAAAATGAATAATTAGAAGTAAAAATTAATTTACTTTTTAGTAAAGAAGACTACTTTACTATATAATGACAAATTTATAAAAATAATATTAATCATATATATAATGTGTGATTCATTATATAAAATATTAATAAAAACAATTTAAATTTTAATTACCCAACTAATTTATATATTTAATTTATAATTAATAAAAGTTTAAAACTCGCAAATTTCATTTTCAAAAACCATACTGCGGGTTTGGTCTGCACCATATGATCATAAATGTCAAAAAGAGATGTATATCATTAATAGTGGCTTCAAATTAAATTTTATAAAATGTAAAAGCGATCAAAGCTTTACACAACACATATATTATTCAATTGAAAGATGCTTTCTCGTTCAATGAAAGTGGTTGGTTAGAAGAAAGTTCAACGAGAGAGGCTGGTTGAAGTATAATGCCGTTAACTTTTTTTGGTTATTGTTTTTTGTTTTTTATTCTTAAAATCTAAAATTACATAATATTTATAAGTTATCTATTAATTCTAAAATTTATATGAAGATTAAGCTTAGTTAAAAATGTTATTTATATATATTCTTGATATTGGATATAATTCAATGGAAAACATCTCTACGATGCCCTTTTTATAAACACTTTCACAAGAACCATCCTTTCTCATTTTCAATTTTTCTATTTAAATTATATAATTCAAAAATATAAGTGGAAAACCTCTTTCATTTCTTCTCATTGCTGAGTGGGCCCACCCTAAGTTGAAAATGTGGTTTTGAAGCTTTTTAATATATGGGCATGGCGAAGGAAGGAAAAGATTTCGGGATTGTGTTAATGGGTGAGATTACTCGTATCTTATTTGTAATGGACTATATTATTATTATTATAATCAATAATAATAATAATATAAATAAAAGTTATATATATAAAAATAAAGATATGTAATTATTGATGATATTTTTTAAGTTAATAATTAATAAATTTTAAATATTATATTAGTAAGAATGATAGTTGTAAAGTATCTAGTTTTTCTGTTAAGTTTATGTGTTATCACATGTATAAGAGGTATGAATAATGAATGTTAATGAGGATCAACGTAACATATGTATTGGGGTAAAATCTTAATGAATCATGAATGGTAATGAGGCTTATTATAGTGGGGCTTATGGTAAAGGTATGATGACAAAATGCATAACCAAATGTATAAGTTATAGCCATTAATCAAATATGCATGGAATGGATAATTTAATCCCACAAAAATATTGTAATGTTGATGTCCATCCATGGTCTGGTCCCCACACACTCGCATCCCCGCATTTCCACGCTTTTACACTGTCCACTACACATTTCACAATGAGGGACTTAGTTATTTGCCAACATCCCTTGATCACAGGCAAAGGAATAACACTTGAGTTGTCCTCTCACAATCATCATTCTTTTTGGATTCCGCCTTCAACAGAGAGAAAAATGTCTATTTTCAAAGTAATTATGACACATCATTATCATGTCTATCATAGAATAAATATAGTTGTTTTTAGATAATGGGACTCAACTCTCACACATTCCTCCAAGCATATCACATGTCAAAGGAAGTTAGCATTAAATGCGTGACTTTCATAGAATGTATATTGATCCAAATGTGGATAAAAGGGACTAATGCTTTTTTTAATATTAGCAATGGTTACCTACATGCCTATCTTAGGAAAATTCTAATTTATATGTGTAATCCACTCATATGACGAAGCACATTAAAGGTGGAAAAGATAGTGAATATGAGGAGGAGAGAAACATTTTGTCGTGATACAAGGAACTCTCTAGGTCACGAGAATAGAGAATTTTACCGGTTCGTAGCTTACAAATGATATTCTAAGCTACCCCAAGAAGCCAAGCTTACTGACAAAGTGTGGAAATCTGGGATAGTCAAAGTTGGTTGCATGCTGAAAATATTTGATTTCAAAGAGTTGGTATTGTGGTGTGATAAGAGATTCATTTCCAAGCATAGATTATTCAAGGTTAAGGAAAGTGGAAAGACTTATCTTAGCTTGTCTCTAAATATTTTCATAAGGATGTTCCAAATTTTAAAGCTAAACAAAGTCCTTTGGTTGTCTAATGCAAATTATTTTTTAGATGCTTAGGCTAGTGGAGAAAATTTGCTTAAGGATTTTCTATTTCAACCTACTTGTGTCAATTTGTAGTGTCCCACTCTAGTAGACCTATGATAGACGTTATTTTTATTTTTGAAAGTGCTATGATACACACTTATTCTTTGAGGACATCAAAATTGATGATCTGACTATTACTATTTCATACAATGAGGACCTATGATGTACTTATTTTGATTTCAGTAGATAATGTTGATGGTTATGGTAATGTGGTTATTGATTATTCCAATGATTTTCTATCATGTTTAAATATTTTTATGACTTTCCTTATTATCATATGTTGCTAGAATTTGTTTGAGTATTGTAGGATACCACCTTGGCATGCATACAAATGATGAGTCAACAATATCAGTTTGTAATTTGAGTACTACTGATAATAGAATTCAATTTGTAATATAATATGATGTTATGATTTCTAATGACATGTTAATTTTTGCATGTACAAGTGAGGTGTTTGGTAGAATTAATCACACATGGGTAAGAGGTTGTACAAAGTAGATGGGATATTCATGTGAGGGGTGGGATAAATCCAAAATTCCGTCCACTAGCACTCTCCCATGACTTGGTTTAGAAGGTGTCAGGACACCTTTTCCTTGAAGGTCACAATGTCGTGAGCATTGAACCATGGACTTTGGTCACTTATAAGTAGTATGTCACCCTTGGAAATTCGTTAAGAAGTTCTTGAAGGGAACAACCAACTTGGGACACTTGACATCATGATGAAAGAAGGTAGTGGATAATAACTGTTCATGATTTAAAACAATAAAGTAAATACAATCAATAAAATGGGTAGTTAAGTTGAATCTTAACTAGGGAGCCTAGAGTGGGAGGGCTTGTCTTTTTCCCCAATGAAGAAAAGGAGATACAAAATGTTTGGGGGTTAAGATCTCTAAGTAACAATCCAATCGAATATTTAGCACTTTGGCTAGGACTTGACTTGACAATAAAAGGGAATTCAACATCTCTCTGTCTATAGGGATTTGATGATAGTTATCCAGCAGGTGGTGTGGCTAAAACATAATAATGAGAAGATCTGCACTCCCATTCTCCATTAAATAAGCCTTCAAATTGAAAAATTCGATAGTGTGGAACTCTTTCATGTAAAGAGAAATCCAATTCATCGACATATGCATTGGAAAATAAAGGTTCCATTATGGAACAAGGAATATTAGCAATGGATGGTAATCCCACTTTCAAGACTTTGCCATGAAAAACATTAAATTATTTTTGAATAAGTATGTCTTAGTTGGCCTCATTATCCAAATCAAAAGAGGGGACGTTTTCAGTCCCATTGTTAGACCACTCTCAATATATTCGTTAAATAATATATCAGTCATGATATTATGGCGACCCTTACCTCTCAAAGTGGCATGGACCTATGTACCTATATGTACCTATTTGGAGTTCCTATAGATCCTTGAATTTGTCAAAGGATAGATGGAGTTTGCGTCTCATTAATATTAAAGGATAGATGGAGGTTGCATCTCGTCGATATTGAATCTGAGTTGAAGTGTAAAATTATCACCTCTGCAAAGGATAACCAGGAAACATGCTTGAACAAGAAGTCCTTAATGGAACAAGAATTATATTATAGGTTGGAAAGCATGCTTTTGGATTTTCATGTCTAGCAGTTGTAGAGAAATCAATGCGATGATCAAGATGTAGGGACGAATGTTGGTATGAAAATGGAAGAGTGCTTTAGCTATAAAAAGAGAAGGTGTGAACTTGCAAGTTCTAAGTCTCCCATTTGGTATACATTATGCTTATAGGAAGTATTAGGAAGAGTTGCATCTTCCATAATACATCAAATCCCAGAGCAAGAGGAGAATAGTTATTATCTAGCTTGCTTGTCGGCTTCAATGGAGTTCATAATCACCATGATGTCGAAGTAGGGAGATATGATTTTAACAGAACCTAGATCCCACAATGAGCTAGTAAATCAAATCTATACTTGTTGGAAGCTAAGCTAACAAGGTTACATGTGGCGTCTGATCGATTGAACGTCAAAATTGGCATCTTGGACATTCCTTCTGAATTCGAAGAAGTTAGGGAGAGCAGTGAATAAGATGAAACACTTGGACCGAAGCAAGAGTCAACTATGGAGCCTCAGGTGGTGATATCCTCTTTGTCTAGTTTGGATAACCTTGGAAATGAAGATCCCCCTACACAAGGGGCATGTCCTACGTAATAGTTTTAATTTCATGACATTTTTCAAGTATGTTTTGTAAGTTCATAGTTATATTGGGTTTGTTTTTGAAGATATATAAGGAAAATACCTTTAGAATATTAGCATGTAATAGAATAACTAATAGAAGTAGTGTTTTTTGGAACATTTTGAATGTAGAGGATGAAACCAGTGCCACTGGTGTAAAAGGTTCTAGCCTTCAAACTTTGCTCCATTAATACAAAGATGATAACCATTTCTTCAAAAAAAAATTGAATCTTAATTGAAAGGTTGAAGTTTGAGGGTGGGAAAACAAACGTGCAGATCCAAAGCTAACATTAAATAAATAAAGGAGGTATTCCTTCTAATCACCCTCACTCTTAGGAAAAGCCGAGAGTAAAATAACCCCTTTTAACATCTTAAATATCCTAAAACATGGGGAGAAATGGGGTCTAAATTAGAAAATAGTGACAATGAGTGGTTGATAAATACTCACAATAAAAATGGAAAGTGTGCATGAAATTATAAGTAACTTATTTAAAAATGGATGAAAATAAATTTCAAGAGAGAAACTCCATGTGATTGAAACATAAATTAAAGATATCCAACTAAGATTTAACCTGAAAAAAGTAGGGAGTAGTTGGGGACAAGAATATGATACTCTCTCTCTCTCTCTCTCTCTCTCTCTCGATCGCTCGCTCGCAACATACTACATATACATAAGATGACAAAAAAATAAATTATTATGTTAGAAAACATGTAAAACATGCCTAAAACAGGTTTCAAGCACCTATCTATGAAAATTGGTTGACTAGTTACAAGACTTGGACCAACTTCCCAACCATAAATCACACTTCTCTAGCTCTCTTAGTAGTCGGTTATCCCTGAGATGGGGTCATGAATTCACTTGGAAATGACTTCTCGAGTTAGGTAGCTACCCAATATCAAATACTATTGGGCCAAGGTACCAAACCCCAACAACCTCCAATCAACAAGCTCACATCCCCCATCAACCCCACACCCAAGAAGTACACCCCCTTCTCTACACTCATAGTCCTTCAAGTTGTGCCACTACCTTTGGGGTGACCAACTTGGGTAGAAAAGGATGTCCAAGGAATTGTGGCTCTAGGAATTCCTTCTACTCTTAGGGGTATCTAGGTACCCTCTAAGGCCTCACACATGGATGCATGTCCCTACTAATCCATGTCGAATTGATATGGAAACCACCTTTTTACATCACACACCTTAATTTTATATTAATGATATATTATAATATTATAATATATCAAAACACTTTTCCAATCACGAAATCCAACCCCCCCATACGTTTTCCATGCATATATGTGTGTCATTTTTGTTGTTTTATCATGCCCTAAACAATTCTACCTATCCTTGAAGCCATTTGGAAATAAATATTCTCCTTTGACATTGGATTTAACTCATCAGTAATCACTCTCATTGACATGGCTAGAGCCTCATACTATATTCCATCAGCTGGGATCTTTGAGCCATAGTATCTTTGAGAATACCACTCTATTGAATCAATTGTGCATCAATTAATTTTTCTCCACTTATGTCTGTGATTAACAATGAAGTGGTTGATGGCCCAAGTTTAAAGGTATGTTAATGGAATTAGTTGGGTTTCCTTTAGCCATAGCCTCTAAAAACTTGTCCAACAAACAAAAGTGATCAACATAACACTTGTTTCAAGGTAGGTTTCCAACTGACAACGAAAAAAACATTCTAAATGAGGGCAAAAAGAATAAGAGTAAGCAAGTGACAAACATCTATATTTGCAACTAGTACATCCATATTTTTTACCCATTTCTTAGTTGTCTGTAAGATATAACTTAAATGTGTGACCAAACGTGAATGGAATTATTGAGGGCATATTCCTGGAGAGATGATCCACAACACAAATAATATTTGTACTTGATTTTCATTTCATCAATTGGATCCATCTAGACACAACAATAATTCAACTTCTAAAACAATTAAGGTGTTTGATGTAATATTGTGACAATAACTTAGTGGATTTGTAGTACTATTTCCAACTGTTGTTGCTGCTCATTAGGGGAATTTTAAGGTATAAAATGAACCTCCTATGGAAATTATAAAATAATAGTGGAAATAATAAAATAATATTAGATTACCTCATCAAATTTTAGAGGGAAAAAGGAAAAAATAAATTTTCAACTCGTATTTTCAACTTATCTCCCCATGGGTTTACTCAAATTTCGAGCAAAAACACTCATTCGATGCATAATTTGATTCCTCATCCAACGAGTACCCATGTTGCATACTTTCGATGGACCTTGCTACACAAAAAATGAAAAATACATGAACAACTTGATTGCAATCACGCTTTGTCATGTATTTCTCATTTTTCGTGTAGCAGGGTCCATCAAAAGTATGCAGCATGGGCACTCTTTGGACGAGGAATTAAATTTTTCATCCAAAGAGTACTCATGCTTGAAATTTGAGTAAAACCTTAAGGATATAAGTTGAAAAAGTAGTTTTATTATTTTATTTTTTTTAATCTTTTTAAGAACATAGCATTTGAATGATCAAAGTGATCCATAAAGACTCCATAATGATATCCAAACCCTTTTGAGGGTAGAATGAAACAAAACAAGAAATCTACACCAAGTATCAAAGATATAGGTGGCAACATTGTCACCTCTTAAGAAAGTCCATGTCACAAGTCAATATGTGTCCATGTCATCTATGTCAGTTCCTTGTCATGATATCATCACATGATGATGTGAAATTATGATGTAATTTTGTGAATGTAATATGTTGAAGTCCAAGAGTCATATAAGGACAAAAGAGCCACATAGAGAAGTCTGAAGGTAACATGGGAAAGTTCAAAAGATATAAATAAGTCCAACACTCATATGAAGTTCAAAAGTCATTTGGAAGTCCAAAGGTTGTATAGAAGTCTAAAGGTCATTAGAAGTTGAAAATTCATGTAGGAAGTTCAAGAGTCATGGGGATATAAAGAGTCATGCCTCTAGTTATAAAAGAAGCCTCATTACTCAAAGAGAGGATGTTTAACCTTGGCTTCTCCCACAAGGCATTAGAGAGATAGATATATTTTCTTTGGAGAGCAAGTGGTGACTTTAACGATCCATTATTGAAGCTAGTGGTGTTCATTGTACTCGTGTATCTTAGAAATTTTGTTTAATATTTCAAGCCAATTATTACAGGGATTGTTATCATGATCGTGGAAAATATGTGAACTATTACACTTGATGATTATGATTCTTCTTAATTTATGTGCATGTGCCTTTACTAGAATAGTACTATTACTTTTCTTTTAGAGACTCACTTCCTTTTTCTTGCAGTGAAAGAACCTAGACACATTTGCAATTGAACACTTCACAAGGCATGCTCTCTTGCTCATTCAAAGGTACATGTGCGTTATTCTCTCATGCTAATCGTGCAAGCCAAGGAAACTCTTTAAGAACAAGGAATTCAGTCCTTTTTTCTAGACGTGATTCCTATACCAAACAATGTGAGGTATAATTGGGACATCATAACGGGGTGATCCCTTGTATTTCGGGGGGATCTAGAACCATCAACATCATGGTGCTAGAAGGAGGGAAACCACCTTTATATGGCTGAAAATTTATCTTACCCAAACAATGAAGTATCAGGGAAAGGCAATAATGGTCTGAGTTCAACTCCAACTCCCATTCCTTAGATTGGAGAATCTTCTCATCTTGGTTCAGAACATACTTCTAAAGGTACTTACGATCAACTATGGACACTATGTCCAATTACGTGTTAGTTTGTGAGAGCTCTTGGATTACTTCATGTTTCCCATAGTCTTCCTCTTAATCCAATAAAGAAAGAAACAACTCATACTTGTGTATTGGTTGCATTGGTGGAAGATTTGGTTTTTCCCACTCTTGATGAATTAACAGAATCTCAAGAAGAGGGAGTTCAATAAGAGGAAATTCCACCTAATGAGGAAGGTGTTGAAGTAAATGAGGGAGATTTTAAATTCTCTGATTTAGAGTAGCCAAGGGAAGAAGAGCTACCTTACTACAACAAATATTTGAACAGTGAAGAGGAATACTATTTAGGTTCAAGGAAAGAGGAGGAAGGAGGAGGAGAAGACATAGCTAATAAAGACTTGGATTGGATGGCCCAAGTGCCACTCTCTCTTCTAGATGATCTTCACTGCATGCCTAAACATTCGAAAAATCTTTTATCAAATTTCGATCCTGACAATAAGATTGAGGCCAAATATCATATTGATGAATTCTACATGCATTTACGAATGCTTTAGGTATTCTATGATGATGTTTCTATAATGATGTTTCATGCATACAAGCTCAAAATGTTGTTTTTAGAAAATTTTGTAGATGAAAAAACTACTGCCATTTTGTTAAAATAATGCAAGAACCTCAATATAGGGGACAAAGAGAAGGTAAAGGATTTCAATCAAATATTTACTCACATATTGAATAAGTTCCCCGTAGATTTTCAGCCCCATGACTCTATTGAAAAATATTATTACATAGTTTCTTTGCCAACTAACATTTCCATTTTGTTAAGAGAGTTGTAAAGGAAACTTTGGCATTAAATTTGTAGAGACCATTTTCATTGAAAAGGACTTGTGTTCCTTTGGAGAAATTGAAGATCAAGAGAATTCTAAGGATTCTAAAGATGCTGGTAATAAAACTCAAGCCTATTCAACCAAAACTAAAGAGAAATATTCTTTCGACATGTAAATTTTGGAAAACTCTTTAAAGTTTCTTACAAATGAAGTATCTGAGTTAAAGACAAATTCAAGCAAGGCTTCTACCAGTAATAAGTATCTTAAGACATTTTTCCTTAAAAGAAATAATAAGTCTCAATTGGCTAAATCTACCCAAAGTTCCAATATAATGTTAAATGTTGAGAACTTGGGAATGGAAAATTCTTGTACTTTCCATCAAGAAAAGAATTTAGAGAAAACATTCCCATAGTGGAATCATAATATGAAGACTATGGTGAACAACCTTGTTGACGCATTATTAATAGAGGAGAAATCTGAGCAGATCGAAGAAGCAAATGAGCCCACCATGATTAGAGAAAATGTAGGTGTCAGAAACTCCATTAATGCATTGGTATTGTATTCAATGTTGATAAGAAAAGTGTTGAAAAACCACACATAAGTGAAGCTTCTCCTTACTAACTAGTTGGTTGTTATAATTTGAAGAGCAAAGGACTTGTTTTTTAGCAAGAGTTGAAAAAACAAGAGTTGAAGAAGCAAGTATTAAGAAGGATTCTACCACCAACTAATATTTCTCAGAGTACACAAAATAAGTCTATAAGTGTTCCTCCTTCTAAGAACACTTCCACCAACAATAAAAGAAAGTAAACCACCGCAAATTTTTCAAATAAGGCTACACCTCTAGAAACTTCAACAAAGCCTGTTAGAAACAAAAGTATTGATTATAACATCATTGATAATATGAAGAGAGATTGAGCCAACATTTCGATCTTGGAGCTCACAAAGATAACATGCCAATGCGAGTTGATTGCCTAAGCATTTTTATCACAACGTCCATCAAGTGATATAGTTTTTGCTTCTCAAACGATGTCTAATAAGTCTCTTGGTATTCTTGAATATGTAGTTAATTCCACAAATTTAAATATTAACACTATCTTTCCCCCTTTTCTTCTAACATTTGAAATATTTAGTTATAATGTCCATAATTGTCTTGTCAATTCGGGCGTGTTCGCATTTGATGCCTCTATATGTTGCCAAGAAAATTAATGCTAAATGGGATAAAACCAATGTAGGAATCATTCAGCTAGACAGATCATCGGTCTAGGCAGTTGGTGAACTCAATAATGTTATTATCTACATGTCATAAGACAATATAGTACATCATTACATTAACATTGTCATAGTGGACATTCCCGAAGCCTATGGTTTACTATTAAGTAGATATTGGTCTAACGAGCTACAAGGATATTTATCAACAGATTAGACACATTTGTGGCTTCCGTATAAGGGAAAAAAAAAATACATTTGAGTAGAAAGTGAACCATACATGAAGTATATTGTGACACTACTTAAAGGACATAATGAGCATGTTGGGTTTGTAGATGTGATTTTTGGGAATTGTTTCTTGGAAGTTGATCATGGGTGTTTTCAAGCGCAACCATCACCCATCCCATTAGACACACAAATAGAGCTCCTTCCTTGCAACCCAACTAGTGCAAATGAATATTGTAACATAGATGTACATAGTAGTAATAATGTAGGAACTATCTTAGTAGATTTTGATTTCTGGACTTTGTATTTCGATAGTTCTAAAACTCAGGGTGGCTCCGAGCTGGTCATGTTCTTGTAGAGCCACATAACAAGAGGTACATATTATATTTTTGTTTGGAGTTTGAGTGCACACACAACACTATCCAATATGAAGAACTCATTCTAGGACTAAAGAAATCTGTTGACCTCAAGGTCAATGTGCTTAAGGTAATTGGTGATTCAGAGGTTGTCACTTATCAGGTATGAAATACCATCCACTGTATTTCACCAGGTTTGAAAAAATACCAGCAAGAGGTATGTCGACTCATTTCTCATTTTGAAGCATTTAATATTGTTTCGACTCGTAGGGTTTGTAATTTTGTCACAATTATATTAGCTAATGCAACTACTAGGATGTCACCTTTGAGAGATGGTTTCTCTATATAAATTATTTATAAACCATTTGTGCTCGATAATGTAACTAATTTATGTAGTTTCAATTATGACAAGTAGATACTGTGCTTTATGGCCAATACAGACGTGTTTAAAGATGTGACCATTGAAAAATATGAGGAAAAGAAGACTTTGCATGAAAAAGATGAGGCAACGAAAAGGAATACTATGCTTAAAGGTTTGGTGTTTCATGAAAAACTTTACGACCTACAAAATTTATTCAGAGGACTAGTTAAAACTAAGACTCAAAGATCAAAGTTATCATATGAACAAGTCAACTTGGGAACTCAAGACGATCTGAAATATGTAAATTTATGTAAATATGTAAATTTGTTCGTCTTTTCAAATAGTATCGTGATGTGTTTGCATGGACACATGAGGATTTAAAGACATATGATATGTGTATTATCCAACATGTCATTCCTATTAAAGAAGGGGTGAAGTCGTTTCAATAAAATCTACGGAAAGTTCATTCAACACTTAAGCCCTTGATCCAAAAGGAATTAAGGAAGTTTTTGGATACTCGAATCATTTTCAAGGTCATACATTTTACTTGGGTTTCAAATTTGGTCCCCATTAGGAAACAAATTCGGTGAGATACGCCTATGTGTTGACTTTCACAATCTCAACCAGGAATCAAACAAAGATAAATACCTAGTGCCATCTATGGAAAAATTACTACGAATAGTATCTGGGTAAGAGATGTTCTCACAGCTAGATGGATTCTCTAGATATAATCAGGTGCTAGTAGCAGAAACAGGCTGTCTAAAAACTACCTTCAAGACAAAGTAGGGGAAATTTTCCTTTAAGCACATGCCATTCAGACTTATCAATGTCAGTGCTACATTTCAAAGGGCTATGGACATCACTTTATGTGGTTTAATTGGACAAAGTGCAGTAGTCTATTTGGATGACGTAACTATATGTTCTAAAAGGAGATTAGACCATGTGCATCATCTAAAACAAATATTTTAGCAACGTCACAAGCATGGGATTTCTTTGAATCTGGAAAAAAATCATCTTTAGTGTATCAGAAGGTACTCTCTTAGGACACATCATTTCTTAGAGTGGAATCAATGTTGACCCGGAAAGGGTCAAAACTATAGCTCAAATCCATTTTCCCATAAACAAGAAGGCTATGCAATCTTTCTTGGGAATGATTAATTTCTTGTGTAAGTTCATCTTTGATTATGTGAAAATTGTCAAGTCATTGCAAGAGATGTTAAAGAAATATGTAATTTACAAATGGAATAAAAGGGAAAAGGATGTTTTTTCCTGTATCAAACAAGCTATCTTTAATGCTCCTGCATTGTTTATTATGTATTATGGAAAATATATCATGTTATATACATTTTCTTCTTATTCATCCATTGCATCTGTATTGAACCAAAAGGATAATGAAGGAAATGAACTACTTATTTCTTTTATGAGTGTTATTTTATAGGGGTTAGAGTTGCATTACCCTACCATTGATAAAAAAAATGTATGTAGTATATAAGATAGTTAGGCACTTCAGGCCCTATTTCCTCAAATCTCACATGATTATATATGTGCCTCATCTGATGGTCAGAATGATCTTTGTGCAACAAGAGTTAGGTGAGAAGAGGGGAACTTGATAACCTGTTTACAAGAAATGATTTGGAGTTCAAGTCAATACATGTTGTTAAGAGCCATAGCCTCTATCAACTCACAGAATAAGCAAGAGATGATACAAAAGAATATCTTTTAGGATGGGAACAAGAAATAGAAATGTACAACATTGGACAAGATCCTTTAACAAGTTCAACAATGTCTTGGTATTCATATATAAGGAAATATCTAGAGCAAGACACCTTTCCCACACATAAATTGAATAAACCAAAAAGGGAAATTTGCCTTAAAGCTCTATCTTATCAACTCATACATGGAGTTCTTTTTCAAAAGCACCATAATGGTGTCCCAATAAGATGCTTCGAGCCTTAGGATATAGAAAGGGTATTAAAAGATTTCATGATGGATCAAAAAGCAGACACTTTATGGGTGATACAACTACACATAAAGTAATGAGGGTTGGTTACTATTGGCCCACTTTATTTAAGGATTCTCATGCTTATGCCTGGAAGTTCCCAACATGCTAGAAATGTGCTAGTTGAGATCTAAAGTCAACCACCCCACTGTTACCAATAGTAGTTGAGGAACATTTCCAATAGTGGGGATTATATATTATTGGTAAGATATTTCCACACTCATTCAACACTGAAGTGATTCCTTTAAGGCAAGTCAATAACCAAGATGTCATCCATTTATTGAAGTAAAACATCATAACCAAGTTTGGAATTACAACGTCTCTTGTCTTTGATAATGAAACTTATTTTTCCTCATTGAAACTTTATGAGTTTTCATTAGAAAAACATATTTTTTTGAAGCATGCATCAAATTATTACCCATAGAGAAATGATTTATCAGACTCAGCTAATAAAAATTTTAATCACATAATCAATAAAACTATATTCTCTAAACAAAGGAACTAGCACAATTCTTTGGTGAATGCATTATGGGAAATCCATGTAACTCCTAAACCCTCTCTTAAAACCTCACCACAATTCCTCGTATATGATAAATAAGCTATCCTACTACCAAACATGTATCTCCCAACCTTGCAACTTTTCCAAGAGTCCCAAGGCAAACCATGTCTCTTGGTACAAAGTAGGATAGACACCTTTATCAAACTTGACGAAGAAAGGCTCAAAGCCAAGGAAATATTTGTCATGCACCAAAACCGTATCAAGCATTGGTTCAATAATAAATTCATTGGGACTAAGAGTTTTTATGTGGGTGACTTAGTATTAAAGTGGGATAAATCCCATGAAGAGAAAGGAAAATGCATGAAGTTTCAATCTCTATGGATAGGCCCCTTTACCATTGAAGAAAATCTTGGTCATAATGCCTTCAAGCTGAAATACTTATATGGGAGGACTAACCCTCTTCCCGTTAATGGCTGAGATCTCAAACACTATTTTTAGTAGCAACTCTAAGTTTCGTTCCTCTGTACAATTTCCTTGTTTTTCGAGTCATGTCCTGTCTTGTTTTCTTTTATTTTGGTCCTTGTATATAAATAAGACCTTGTGTGAATGTGTGTGTATGGTTTTAAAAGACTGTGTGGTGATATGGATTAAGAATGTGACAACCACAATTTTTGGCTATTTATTAACTCTCCTTCTTTGTTTGGGAAGATGTCTGAGGCCAAGTAAGGTCCAGACGTAAAATAAGATACATTTAAGAAGAGAACCTTGAGTGAACCTATGAAACTTATATTCATTTTAAAACATCCTAGTTCCTCAACTTGGTGTTAAATCTGCTTGGGGTTATACATGCTTATCCAATCAAGAAGAAAAGGGATAAGGGGAAAATCTATAGCGAGAAATATAGATAAGAGCTAAAATACCTATCTTTGAAAGAAAAACCTCCTCTACTCTTATTAAGTCGAGATCTCTCTTCCACCCCGTTGAAATAATAAGTGTTGAAGCACAGTTCACATATATAAAATAAATAGAGGGTGAAGAAGATAAAGGATTCTTGCACAGGGGGTGAAGCAAGTAACTTTTTTGGGGTTTTGAACAATCCAGATAGCAGTGAAGTGGTGCTTTTATTCCTATAGTGACTTCGTTGGGGTACTGAATAGGCTTGCTGGCAACAGAGAAACGCCAAAGATGAAACCTCATACTCTGAATATATATATCTCACAACTATATTACCCTTTCTTGGATTGAAAAAATTGTGGTAAGGCATAATATTTTTGTGTTGAAACCAAGAAAAGGAGTGATGGATATTACATATATGACTAGGTTGAATAGGATAGCCAAGGTGATCTAATTGATGAATCAATACTCCCTGAAGGGCTAATGCTTTATTAAAAGTTATTCCTAGCCAAAGAATCTGAAGTCCACCAAGTATGTTTCCAATTGTTGTAACTACTACAACACCCTCCAAAACTTTGCTACATTTGAATTTTGGAGCCTACCTTTCTATCATATCAAGCGCCACATTTTGTCACCAAGTCTCATTTCATGTAATTTGTTTTAAGTAACTTGGTTCTTTATTAATGTCATCACATTGCCAAGAAAATCTATAGTGTGCTCCATAGTTATAACACACTTCCTAGTCATAAAATGCCAATATTGGTCGTAGTCACAAATACTTTGTTATACTTGGAGAGTGTTTGTAATTGATGTTTTGGTATATAATTCGCAATATTAGTTCTTGTCTAAGTTTTACTAATGAGTTGGTATGTGTTGCACTTAGTCTTACACCTAACTCATTGTGTTTCTTCATGCTTTATCATCTAGACTTAGACAAATTTTAGTTTTCACAAACCTACTCACTAGGCAAGGGAGAGCACACAACACACTACCAAGGCTTAGTCGAAACCCTCTTGTTTTTTGAAGATGTGCCTTGTGCTCGGGCTAAGCCTTCCCTCCCTCTTGGGTGTAAAGCACACCCTAAAGCCAAAAATTATCCATGTTCTTCCAAAATGTGCCCTTCTTCAATCCTCTTCCTCTAGTCGAGCACACAACACACAAAAAATGGATATTAGGACTTCCTTAAGATTTGACACTGTGTGCTCTACCCTCCTTGTGACTCAGGGCTCCCTAGTTGAGTGCATGGTGCACCAACAAGCATCATTGAGCCTCCTTGTCCCTTGAGACTATGTTGTGCACCCTCCAACCAGCCTCCTCTTCCCAATGGAGTGCACAACACATCGTTAGTCCTCAACACCCATCCCTTGTCCCTTGATAGTGCACCCTACACCCGTAAGCTTTATTTTCTCTTCCTGAGCGCAATGTTAACTCATAGTAGGAAAATTTTTATGAAACATGTTAGAATATGATATTTTCAAGATGAAGTTTTCTTTTCATTAGTGATCTTACTTGCAGACATTTTTGAAACAACATGGAAAGGATGCATGTGGATAATTGTCGAGGGGAGCGACATAAGGAAGTAGCCAAGAACAAAAGAACACATGATGTGACAAGTCAAACAACAGAGCATTTGAATGATCAAAGTGTTCCATAAAGACTCCATATGATCTCCAAACCCTTTGGAGGGTAGAAGGAAACAACAACGAGAAATATACACTAATTATCAAAGTCATAGGTGGCAACATTATCACTTGTTAAAAAATTCCATGTCACAAGTCAATATGTGTCGAGGAAATCTATGTGATTGAGTTGTCATGATATTGTCACATGATGATGTGGACATGATGATGTAATTTGTGAATGTGTATGTAGAATTCCAAGAGTCATATAAGGACAAAAGAGCCAACTAGATAAGTCTAAAGGTCACATATGAAAGTCCAAAAGACATAAAGAAGTCCAACAGTCATTTGGAAGTCCAAAGGTTGTATAAAATTCTAAAGGTCATTAGAAGTTGAAAGGTCATGTGGGAAGCTCAAGATTCATTGGGATATGAAGAGTCATGCCTCTAGTTATAAAAGAAGCCTCATTACTCAAAGATAGGACTTTTAACCTTGGCTTCTCCCACAAGGAATTAGAGAGATAGAGATAGTGCTTTTGGAAAGAAAGTGGTGGCTCTAATGATCCACTATTGGAGCTAGTGGCGCTCATTGTACTCATGTATCTTGGAACTTTTGTTTAATATTTGAAGCCTATTGGGCCAAAGAATTTTCATGCATAGATCATGGATGTTTTAAGACTATTCTTCACATTTTTGCAGTTTATTTTGGCTTTCACATGTACTACATAAATTGAACTATTTATCTTGTTGAAAGTGTGTTGTAATTATTTTAATGATTGTTGCATCTATGTGAACTATTTCACTTGATCTCTATGATTCTTCTACATTTATGTGTGTGTGTCTTTACTAGAATAGTATTATTAATTTTATTTTAGAGACACACCTCATTTTTCTTGAAGTGAAATAACCTAGATACATTTGTAATTGAACACTTCACAAGGAACACTCTCTTTCTCATTCAAAGGTACATTCACACTATTCTCTCATTCTAATTGTGTAAGCTAAGACAAATATTTAAGAACAAGGATACCTGGCCTTATTTTCGAATGGGACTTTTATACCAAATGGTGTGAGGTCTAATTAGGACTTCATATCAGGGAGATCCACTGTATATTGGTGGGATGCAACAATGTCAACACCAACATAATAAATAAAAGAAAAATTCATGACGGTAATATACCCACAAACAAGGCAGCCAATTTTTTGTTTTCGTTTTCCTGCAAAAAAGGACAAATCATACCATGGAATATGGAAATATCGCTTCCTTACTAGACACCATCTTATACATTAATTATTACTCAGCATTCTCACATAACAAGGTTGGAAATAAATAAGGTTTTTGTTATGTTAATAATTTTTGACAAGCCTCATATGTTAAAACTCCTCCTTAGTGCTTCGATTAAGATTATAAAATCTCATTATTTTCTCTAGAATTCGTATGTGATAGGTGGATTCTGTTGATAGATTTATACTCAAGCAAAGGTTCATTTTTTATTGTTGACATTTTCATATGTATATGGTTATAACATATCAACTTGATGTCATTTTACATATATATATATATATGGTTAATCGAATCCAAAGGTTTTATAGTGAGTCACGTTCGACATTTGTTTTTATTTGATGGAGTGCATTCCTTATTTGTTTACCAGACTATAAAGTTTATGTTTTGAGTGATTTGCATGATCATGGATTAATATCAAATGTGACTTGGCTATACATAATCTATGATGAATATGTTTAGAATTTTCTAGATGGTATTTGTCTGTTGTATCACAATGCATCACATAAGGGCATTTATGTCATATCAATATTTGAAATTGATGCCTTTGATGTATCCTATGATATTTTCTTCCATAAATTTGGGTATGAGGTCAATGATAGATATTAATCGAGGTGGTTTGGAGTGACTACCTCATTCCCTCCATCGTCTCTTGTGTTTAGTTTTCTCTTCATTTCACCAAAACTCAGCTTTTCAATCCTTAGGGTTTCAGTGATAGATTTAGCTCTTGAATTTCCTCACTTCTTTCTAATGAGGTCTGGTTTAATTTTGCATTCACTCAAGAGGAATTATTGTAGGTGTACTTGGATTTTGTGCCTACATGTTAAATTATACATTTTCTTTTTCCTTTGTTTAAACTTACGTTTCATTTTAAAATGGGTTTAAGAACTTTTTAACTTATTCCTATTTATCATTTTCCAGAGGTTGTAGCAGGGGTATGTTTGCACAAACACCCTTCATATGACCCATGTGATGGGTAAAACTGTGCTCTCTTGGTAGGTGACCCCTTTTTTGTCTTCTTACCTAACCACTTCGCATTATTCATTTGTTGTTTCAAAAACAAAACTAACAGTTCTTGCACAAGTTCTTAATGGCGGATATCATTTTGAATCTGAGATGTTCTACAGGTAAAACACTTAGAGAAATATCATCCAAAGTCAATTAGTATTTGGTCTTGTCCCTTATTTTGTTAAAAGTACAAAACCCTCTTTTTAATTTAATTTTCTCTCTATCACAGGTTTGTATCTATTATCCAAGTTGTGTCTATTGATCAGGTGCTCAAAATTATGCTCAAAAACAAAAATCATTAGAATGGTGTCGAACCTAAATGATCACGTAGTCCTTGCCATCCTGAATCTGATGCAAATCGTTTCGTGCGAAAAGGACACCATATGCTCCCAGAAACGCGTTCTGTTCACTTTGTCAAATAGGTAAAAATTTTGTAGGTGCTGATGGGGATGCTAATTGAGCATCCGCACAGCCCAGTCAGCAAAAGGAATATTCTTGGTATATTCTTGTGGTATATTCCTTCAACATATTGTTTAGAATATTCTTCAGGCTCGGTGGCATCACTCTATTGGTCCACTTGTTTTGTTTGGGGTCAATGAGGAGGTGACATGTGGCTAAGCCTAAGGCCACCACGTGTCCTCCTCATGGCATGGGAACATTTGTTATGGTGGATAGGGCAGAGGTCGAGCTTGACCCCATGACCTCCCATTACACAGACTGACCACTTTACCATTTCACCTGCACTTTGTTACTTCACATGTAATGGGAGTAGGTTCTTGTTATAGTTTAATGTTGCATGGCATGGGGAGGCGGGCAGAATTAACTGCCCCCATGTGAACACTTGAGCACCATTTAATGTGACTGCCAATGGTCACTGTCAATGTTGACTGGTAATAATGACCGCCAACAGATCCGCATGTGAACACTCCTGCAAAAATTTAATGTGATCGCCGGAGGGAGGGGACCAGCGCCGGCGGCTAGGCCGTGGGCGCATGGCCCCCCCATATGACCATTATTTTGGTTTTTAGGCATCGATAGAAAAATTAACAGTCCTACAAATCTGTCCAAAAATTAGAGAAAATGTCGCTCCATTAGAGCGTTTGGCAAACGAAATTGTAGGATGATGCTGGATTTTGGGGAAAATGTAGAGCGAATAGGGGGAAAGCTTGGATAAGTCATAAATTCTGTAGTTTTCAGCCAAATTGGATGCAAAAAGAGGCTAGGTAGCCATTTTTGGACATTCTGGACTCATTGGAGCAAGTTTCAGAACCATTTGAGCATTGTAAACACATTTTTTTACACTTTTGAGAATAATAGAGAGGTCCAAGCCATTGGAAGCTGGACCAAGGAGATGTAGCCCAGGAGGGGTGAACTCCTTCATCATGTTCCTATTATGATGTGTTTTTGGTGATGTTCTGTACATTTTTATGATGCTGTTCAGTCTCTTATTTATGTTAAAATTGCTCATAAAGTTAACATAAAACTCATTTTACACTTGAAAAAATCATGAATCCTTAAGCACATGAAAAACACTTTGTTTGTAATCTGAGGAGGATCTTAGCACAACAATGTAATATTCTTAATCAGATAAGCTATTGATCAACCTCTTGGAGATTCTTCCATTTATTTATAGAGTCTATAGTAAGTCGGGACAATCTTTTTATCTCGAGCCTGCCTCTTTTTTTCTAGGTTCTTCTCACTCCTACAACCTGGTCTCCATATGGGAAGAGAATTTAGACTATAATTGCTCCATTTTATATATGAATTGGCATAAAAAAATTTATTTTTTCTTCTAGTTATGTAAATGGTCATTGGCCTGTATTTATTCTATGTATTAAAAGGGATTCATACATTATATTTTTCTAATACGAATTGGGGTTTTTACTCAATCCTAAATTCATTCCTCAAGGAACTGTGTGTGTGTGTGTTTAAAGATCGAGGGTTTCATCCCCATATTAGATTTTGGACCCTTTTGGGTTAATTTGTACTAAGGATTTTATCATTTAATATGATAATCATGGATACAGTTCTTCAACTCTCTCTCTTTTTTTTCCATGCACACAAGATTTTACTTTTTTCAACAATGTATGTTATACTTTTAGATGTAAGACTATCTATAAAATGAATTATGAAAATAGTTACTACTTCTTAGTATGTTCTTTCCTTTGTAACACAATTAGTGTATCAACACTGGTGAACATTCCATGTAATAAAATTTAATAAAGGAAAAATAATAACCATGGTTGATGGGACACGTATTCCAAGTTGTATGTTGGGAAAAAAACATAGTGATGGGGATCACCTGTGATTGATTAATGGCTAAGGAAATTGGCAAAGGCAATGGCTCTGGAAAGGCAAAGTGGCATTTTGGAACATTTATTTATAAAAATAATGGAGGTGAAAGGCCACAGGTTGCATGTGGATAGGAAAATGAAGGAAAATAATGGAAAATGAAGAAAATAGAGGCCTCATTAATAAAGGATTATGAAGACCAGTTCAAAGACTTTTTCTTTTAGCTCAATTTTGGAGCTATCTCTCTATTCTCTCTCTCATACTCTTGGACAATTAGAATTTTCTTGGAGAACTCTTGGAGAGTGTGGCGTACTTGGAGTTTTGGAGAAAAAAGGCTAAGGAAGAGTAGGAAAGTGCAAGAGGACATCGTGATCAGCAAATACAATAGGTTTTTCTTGTAGGTACCAAGTTGCATTTATGTTTTCCTCACTAGTTTTGGCATGCATGGAATATGCATGTGGTTTATGTTGGGTTGTGTTATATTTTTTCCACGACTAGCCCACGTAGTGAACCGGGGGTTAGAGGGGGGGGGCGGAGCCCCCCCTTTGTTGTACTGATTGCGTAGCCGGGGGGTGACAGGGGGTTTGAGGGGTGCAGGTAACCCCCCTCTATGGGGTATGGACCTACCTATGGTTTTGTGCATGATTTTTGCACATGGTTTTGGACACGACGATTTTTGGTCCATGGTTTTGGATGCGATGGTTTTCGGTCCATGGTATTGGATGCTTCGGCATGTATAAATATGTATTGTAACATTGAAA
>APFE031742998.1:0-82937 GCA_000404065.3 Pinus taeda
TCTCAGAATAATCTACAGTGTGAATGGTTCCAGAACTGGTGGGTAGATTATGGTGTCAATAGAACAGCTATGGATCCTGTGTACCATGAAGGATATCAAAGAAGAAACTGCCAAAGATGCTTTGATTATAACATTGGAGACTGCTACCATCGCATCTACAACACAGTCAGAGAAATGACAGCTAAAGAATGGGACCCTTTCCACATGACCAATTATTCTATCCAAGAATATATGGTAGATCACTTGGAATGGTGCGTGCTAACCAAAGTTCAGCATCAGATCATACTGGGAAAGCCGATGATAGTCCAGAGAATATACACCAAGGCATGTGATGACTTGCTTTATAAAAGGGAAAGATTCCCTGACTTTACTTTATTTTGAATAAGTACCAGTCACAAGGGCTTAATTGTGATCAGTGTTCCCGTGGGCTTTACTGTTCAAAAGCCTCCACATTGTAAATATTCCCTCCTAGTCTTTTCTCGTGGGCTTTTTGTACAAAAGTATCCACTGTGTAGCTTGTCATGAGTCTGCTTTACCTGATTTAGGTACAAGAATCTACTTTACAGACAATATCACATGCGTTACCCGAAAGAAATTATTCGGCCTGGCCCAAATATTTGTGCGGACGTCGCTTTGATAAAAGACTGGAAAAGAAATGATTCTTGAAGTCTTTTCGGTCTGAACAACAGTAATGTTTGTCCCCCCTTCACATGCTATATAAAGAAGGGTAAGGTTCATTTGTAGATCATCGAGTCTTAGGAAATCTTTTGTGTGTGTTTGAGTCGAGTGTTCTCCTGCTCTGCATCTGCGGATATTCAGTCTGATCTGCTTGCATCACGAGTAATCACTCAAAGTCCTTAGTTGGTTCGAGAAGCCTGCGTATCAGTGTGCTCGGCACTGGTAAGAACCTAAAGTGGCCGAACCATTAGAAGAGTCAAGCTTTGGGTGTGAAGTCTGATTCTAATACAGAGCCTATATCTTGCCAGAAGCTTCCGGTAGTAACTTGCTTATGATTAAGCTGTGAAAAGTCCGGTAAAAGCAAGACTAGTCTGTTTCTGTCACAAGCTTGCTCTTTCACAAGTCAGCAGGGGCTTCTGTCACAAGCTTGCTCTTTCTCTGTGTCTGTCAGTTCTTTCTGATAGCCAACTCCTGGTGAACCAGTGGTGAACCTACTGAGATCTTTCACGCTCTGGCGACCTTTACAATGGCTTCCTCGCCTTACACGGTCTTGGCATCCCTTCGATCCTTTGGCGAACTTCCTGTGAACTTTGGAGGAAAGCACAGAGAGAACTACTATCACAGCGGACTTTTATAGATGCACAGAGATACTCAAACAAGATAATGGCATACTCATTTTATTTCAGAATGGAGAAAATCTTACAGAATGCTCACAGAGCTTTTACAGAGATTGATTCTATGCAGAAACAGACTAGTCTTGCTTTTACCGGACTTTTCACAGCTTAATCATAAGCAAGTTACTACCAGAAGCTTCTGGCAAGATATAGGCTCTGTATTAGAATACGGTTAACTGCAACTAATGAGGGAACTTTAATTTTGACGGTTGCCATTATTTAGATTTGATAGGGGTTAATTTTCATTGCTCCTTCATGCGTGGACTTCAGATGTCTGACTATTTGAAGTTTATGCTAATGTTTATAGGGCTCCTCATTTAAGGAGGCAGAGGAATTGTCCGGACAACCAAAAATTGCCCGGACAATTAAAAATGGCCAAAATCTGGGCAAAAAAAAATCGAAAACTCTTGTAGACGTAGTGTTTGAATCATGTTTTTGATGGTGAAAATAGATTCAGCACCATCAAAAACTTCTAAAGCACCTACAATTATGAATTTTTACATCTTTTATTTTGATTTACAAAAATCCTTACGAGTTTTTTAAAATATGATTGGAATTTCCATAACTTAGCAAAAAGCATAATCTTTGAGATTCGTTCCCTTAGCAAATTTCCACAACAGGCGATTGGAAATTTCATAAAGGCACTTTGAGATTCGTTCCCTTCTTCTCGCCCAATGCACATGGTAAAACCTGAGCCATTCGCATCTGCCCATTAGCAGCATTAACAATCATTCGTCCTCTGAAGCATTGCAACCAACACCACCACAACGTCTGTCTTCATCATCGTCATCCGCTACATTGTCTAAAATAAAGCTCTTGAGATGTTATTTTTTCAGGGCCTCTGAGAATAGATCGGCAACATTCTAATCTATATGGAACCCAACCAACTGAATCTCACAGTGAAATTTAAACAGGAATGGATCCAAATCATAAAATCGTTGAAGGGCACCAGAGTTTGTTATGACATCAAGGGAGATCGGATTACTTGGATGGGAAAAAAGAAGAAATCGAGAGAGATAGAAGTGGCAGAGTACTATTTCAATATCTTCATGAAGGAACTACAGATCTCTGATAGGCGTTGGTTCTATAAGTTCTCGCATACACACCTCCCTATAAAGATAATCATTTTCCTGTGGTTGACATGGCAGAATAAGAACCTTACATTGGAGAATTTACAAAAGAGGAACCAACATGGACCGAGGATATGCTACCTATTAGGAAGGAAGGAGAGGATAACAGACATTTATTTCTGCATTGCCCAAGTTTTGTTAGTATTTTGAAGCAATTCACTACTAACATGAGGATACCATATATTCAATTTAAGTCCATAGATGATTGCTTAAAATGGTGGAGTAATCAATGAACCAAATGAAGGATGCTCTTGCTTACTGTCTTCTCAGAAATTTGGAAATGGCGCAATCAACTTATATTTGGAACAAAAAATTGGAGAGAAGATATGATTTGTGATTACATAGAAGGATGGATCAATTTTGTTCATGGGAATGGAACCTTGAAAAAGAACAAGGAAGACAAAGGGATGGCTCTGGGTATCACATACCCAGTAGGGTTTTTTGATGGAGCTTCACAAGGAGGGAGATACAAATGTGGAGTATGGATAAAGTTTTCTAAAGATCAATAATTCTGGATACACTGGTATATGGGAGAAGGATCGAGTATGAAAGCAGAAGCTATTGCCTTGTGGGGGTTAATATGGTTTACTAAATTCATGGATATCCCACAAATAAAAATCTATGGTGATTCTAGATGTATTGTAGACCATATTTTGGGAAGGAATAATATACAATAGAACACCTTCAAGGCTGGTTAAGTCGACTACAAAGGCTATGGACCACACTCCATCATTCTACCATACAACACATCAACCGAGTCTACAACAAAAACGCAGATGGGATGTCAAAAAGGGGATACTGGATACACAAGATGGAATTCATATTCAGATAAAAATGGGGACAAGGACGATAGAAGCAGGAAGTGTCGATATCCCTGGATAATGCACTCCACACTTTGTCTACTGAACTACGAAATAACACATATAAATATTTTCTAACAACTTTTTGATCTACTTTTTGTATATGTTTTGTATAAGGTCTATGTATTAAAAAGACATATGGATGACTACTTTATATGGAGACAATTCTAAACAAATGCTTGGAATTTAGCATTTCTGTTTCATTCTATGAAATAGAAGATTATATAGGAATTGGCAGAAGCCATTAATACTGGCATATAGTAAGTTTCCCGATCAATCAGAGATTGGTTTATCAATAGGGCATATGGTGCTATTATGTAATCATATATAGGTACGGTTTTATATAATACAAAAATAGGGGGTGTTTTCCCACGGAAAAGAAAAAAGAAATTGCAGATCAATTGGAGAATATGTTGAAGGGCGGACTGATTGCATCATCCCGAGGTTATTGACAGAAGGGGTTTTGATTTTCTTGTTGGACGGTGAGAGGATGGGGATCCTGCTGGTAGTGGAGATCCTAACCAAAAGTGCACACTTTATGCGGGAGAGTCTGAACAAAATCCGGACTATCACGGACGGCATGGTTTCGATCCTTAGATATATCGACTGCCACCTTCCAATCTTGGAAACCGCCATGTAGCGAACTCAAGTCACCAGTTAAATAAATAAAGAATCCTACTCTTGTTTTTTCATCAAACCCTTTTATTAAAGTGCATGTGAATTATTCATCACATTTAAATGGATTTTTATTGAAGTCCAGAGATCACGGTTTCGGTTCCCTGGGGTAGTCCTCTGCTCTCATGATTAATAGGTTCTCTAGCTCATTAAACTGGATGGAGCTAGATCTACATCACTGTTAACATTTGCAGCTTATTCTACTCCCCCTTACTAGATCTCACGCAATATGTTGACCAAAATAATAGTGGAAAATTGAAGCTCTTCTTTCAATATTGGAGTTTTTTTAGAGCATTAATTTGGCATTTTTAGCTAGAGAAAATAATAAATTAATTTTCCGGTCATGGTATCCTTGGGTCAAGCTTTGAGCGTCTCACATGGTATTTGAATCATTATTCTCCAATCTAGAAAATGAGATATTTGCCAGGCATAAATAAATAATTGAGAAAGAACAAACGACAGTATATTTCCTGTGAATCTATTTGTGCCCTTGTATAATGCCTCTATTATCGACATCCCTTATCTCGTTGTTTCAATTCAACACCTGCTCTGGGATAACATATAAGCACAAGACCACTAAAAAGAGTAACAATAGGTTCTTGTTGGTTTTCAAGGGGATGTAACCAACCATTGTCTTCCATTGATGCCTCTAATCAGGCCTTACAATTACAATGACAATAAGAACACAAGAATCACTAGTGGTGTTGTTTCTCATAATGGGAACAATGTCGTGGTTTCATGTCTCAATGTTGTTTATCCATTAGGCCAAAAACATGCATCTCAAGTGCTTCTTTTAAGTTTTGTTCATGTTGAATTGAGCGAAGAGGTTTCGAGATAGGAATTGGAGGTCTGGGGTCTTATTCGTGCATTGGATTTGGAGAATTGACGAGAAGGGATTGTGACAATTCTTTATTATGATCTCATGCATGTGAAAGTAGGCTTGGTAGAAATCTAGGAGCAACATTTGATGCAACAAAGGTGATTATAGTAGCATTACAATATTTTTTTCATAGGAAGAAATAAAAGGGAGATGAAGATCATGAGATTGAAAATTATGATGACCATTACCATGATCGAGGAGAATGTTCTCACGTATAGTCCCATCTATAAAGAGGATCATGTTATAATTAACACCATAAGGAAATAAATGTGTGGCCATGGCGAAAAGGCGTACTCCTTTGGACAAAACCCACCATGAAAATTCTCTTTGACATATTCAAAGCAAAAAGTTTGGCCACCAAAAAAATGCCCAGCATTTTCATTCAATCAAGACAACAAGCACAAAACTCTTTCCATGCGTAAGTTTATTACTCGGTGAAAGAGGACAAAAATGAGAGATTCCAATTCGTTGCAATGAAAATGTTTTCACACCGAAAACCCGCAGAGAAAAAAACCTTCAACGTAATTACCTCTAATATCAATCATTCTTGGAAAGGGACCTGTGTAATAACCCAGAGAGGAAATTCCACCAACTCTCTCACCTCTAAGTGAGTTGACGAACATAATTATTGTCCACACACTGTGATGATCGTTTTGCATACCCAACAATAATAATTTGCACATGCACCTATAACAAACAAAATAAAAAATGGTCAATAGGCGTTTATGGCTGGAGTAAAACTCAATCGGCTCTGAAGACGACTTGAATGTGAAAAAATTTAACCTAACGCGGATCCTATTTTTCAAGAGAGGAAAGTTCGAACCATACCAAGGAGAAACGTAATCTTGCTTTTAAGGAACGCAAGTCAGATGCCTATGACATAATTCACTAGATGGAATGGTCTCGAGGAACTATAATTTGATGTTATGCCATCATGACCCAAGTAGATTTTAGACAAAGAAGAAACTATTAAGGAAAACCACAGGGATTTTCATTTTCTTTATTGTAGCATATGACAGGGTTAATTATGTTGATCTTGCTCTATCATAGTAACCATCTAATGGTAGATACTCCTTCTCACACTCAGATCAAAACAATCTTGTTTAAATTGGACTGCAAGATAAAAATTATTGATTGGTGCCTAGGTTTTGTGTCTATAGAAAACATTTAGTTTGTGAAAAATCCACCTCTCCATCACATTTCTCCAACTGATAAATCTTTAATACTCCTTGGACAAATTCAACCTAATTATTTGTACATCAAAGAAAACCATGGTAGACACATGCCAATCATGGTTAAAATTATGGCGTAATTCATTGTTGAATTAGAATCTCTCCTCGGAGAATTAAAGGAAGTAAAATTGGCCATAAGTGATTACTAGTTTCTCATAGATAATGCTCTCCTCTTCCAAAACATTATCAAACACCTCCTTGCAAGTCCTATGCTCTCAAACTAGAAGCCCTAGTGTCTGAAACATCAATTCTAGTGTGTTTTTATTGGTTATAAAAAGGGCTAGTGGTTATTAAACTGGAAGCCCCGGTGTTTGAAACATAAATTCTTGTTAGTAAGGTCAAGTTGTTTGATCAAATTTTGAACACATTCTACATCTAGATCTCCATCCTAGCAACTAACAAATAATTGAAGGTGAAATATTCGACAGATGTGGTTGGTCCATAGGATGGTTCATTACTTGACGACTCTTATTATGGAAGCCATGATGAGCCGAGGTGTCAATATTGTTGATCTTGCAAATTTCATCAATGATGATCAGAGGTGGATACATTTTAAATTGAGGTCAAGTGATGACTTGAAGATGTGGTGGTAAAAGAGAAATGTTTGTGAGATTGCAAAGTGGATGTAAGTATTGATGAAGACTAGTCAGGCATACATTATCCTTGTTGTTGTAATATGTGTTTTCATTATTTTCCATGTAAGCATTAAGGGAGGGTATTAGATGTAATTCTTGCATGTGTTCTCATGACTTGTCATTGAGAGTTCCCAAGCATCAATCTAGAAGTTGTTGTTTCCTATGTCTGAGATGTAGTTATAATGTAGATGTGTGTAAGTCAGAGATTTATGTCATATATATGTGTAACTATTTTGATCAATAAAGATATCACAATGTGTGACTTGTGTTGCATGTTTAATTTTTCTCTCTTCACTCTCAATTTTTCTAACACTCATAGACGTGGAAGGTCATTTTCGTAACCGCCAAGTCCACGCAAAAATTTCCCTCATGGAAATAGAATAATTTCAAGAACCTGTAATCCTAAAAGGTCCGCAAGTGGAAGACGCAGTAGTTATCCTCCCTATCTTCTGCACATAAGTGTGCATGGGTTTGTACCACAAAGAAATAAGAACTCTCTCATCAAAAATGTAGAGTGGCATATCTGTAATAAAGAATTGCCAGAACCCATTGATTCAAAATTGATTTGGAAACTCTCTTTAGATCTTAAAAGGAAAACAAATCCCAAAAAAATATATCTACAACGTTAGGGAATGCGGGCTTTGATATCATGTAAGAGTATTTTATTCTGCTAAAAAATCATAAGAAATCATAATTATTAGTGAAATTCCAAGCTCTTAGGGTAAAATTTTAAACCCTTGCCATTACTTTTCAGTGGATGGTTAGTCCATGTTCCCATAGTAGTTGTTAGTGTGAGTAATTAATTGTCAATATGGTGAGCGACAATGGCTCCAACAAATATGTGATCATTAAAGCCTATAGAAATGTACAAACTATACAATTACAACTACAAATATAAATTATATTATTTTAATTTACATGATAAATGTGTTTATAATTTATTGTTTGTATTTTTTTTTATATATTTTATATACTTATATATTGAAATATTTTGATTCCTAATTATATTAAAATTGTCAAATAAATATAACTATGTATGGCATTTTTCTTTAGCATATTCTGTAATTTATTTTTTAATAAAAAATACAAAGTATATATAATATACTATATATATATATAAAGTAATATAATAAAATATAATATAAAGGTTTATTGTAAATATTACATTTCTATATATGGTGAAAGCATGAAGATGGGTTACAATTTTGGGCCAATTTCAAGTTTCTCCTCCATTATTGAATTGAAGCACTCAAAATTCATATAATCACTTTGAATTTTGATTTGGAGAAAAAAGACAAATTGTGGATAATTACATTTTTGTCCTTAATATGTTTGCAAAAAAAATTAGTGTCATATAATATGTCAATTTTCCATTAAATGAAATTCTTGTCCTTGCAAATTTTCACACACCTAAAGATGTATGTGTGTGTTCACATAGCATGACTTAGTCTAAAATGTGTAATTTTTCATATATATATATTATATATATATATATATGTATAGAGAGCTAAGTTGTCATATTAATTAAATTAATTAATTTATTTTATGTAAAAATATATATTTTGTTATTTTTTGAAGTTAGTGAAGTAATATTTCAATTGCATTTTACAAACACGTGTCCATGTAATGGTTTTTTTAACTATTTAAATAAATTACAAAACAAAAAGTACCATTTTCAGTTAGGACTCGTAAATGAAGATAGTGGTGTTTTTACAAATTTTTTGGTTATGTATATTTTATGATATTGATTTTTTGTCAACCTCTTTAAAACAATTCAAAAAAACTCAAGCATTATGTTTAAAAGAAATTAGATGAAAAATATCATATGAATTCAAAAATGTTAAACTCATATGCCATTGGATAGAGAATTCCTTCATGAATCCAACATGATCAAATCTACCTCCCAAGGACAAATTTAGCCATAAGTCCACTATGGTACAAAATGGAGTTGCAGGAAATTTGGCAGAAGGGGTGTGTCTAAATTTCAAATTAAAATAGCTCGATCGAGGGTTTTGTAAAACCTCAATCGAGCCATGTACATGGTTAACAAAGGCTTGATCGAGCCTCTATAATTTTTTCTAGAATGATCTAAAATTAAACTTTTACCTCATTTTAAAATTCCAAATCTTATTAGAATTTTGTTATAATGTCATGTAAAAACCTTATTAAATTATTATAATAATTAAAATATTATTATTATTAAATTAAATGATTAAATGATATTAATATTAATATTAATATATTTTAATTCTAATATTAAATTTATTGATTTTGGATTAATATAATAGTATTAACTTTAACATAATATAATTTTTCTTATATTATAATATATACTAGCACAACCACATTAATAAATGTAGCTGATATTTTCCATAAGCATCAACAAAAGAGTCATACAAGTTGACTCAATATGTTGATTTTATTTAACCTATCTTTTTTATAAGTTTAACATAATAAAATATATAATATTTCTAAAATCCTGAAGTAATTGTAACCTAAAGCTACCTTTAAATAAATAAAACCTAAACAATTTCAATTGGAAGACATGAAACACTCTATGTATCTTTGATGGAGGTAGTTGAAACATTAATATTTTGAAATTTTTTAGATAATATTGCCATGGAAAATTATCATTTTCCCTCGAGGTGAATGTACTTGACACATTTGAAATCTTGCATTTTAAATATGTAGTATAAAAAAAAATGAAAAATATAAATAAATAAATAAAAATGTTGTATGACATCAAAATAAAAATAAAAATTGAAACATTATATTTAGTTGCCAAAGTACTTAATTTTTGTTGAAATATAAAGTGAGAGAAAGTGAGAGATAAGGGTGAGAGAGAGGGGGGGACGCAAATCTAAAGAGAGAGATAGAGGAGGAGAGAGTCTCTAAGAAAGAGAGGGAGCTCGAGAGATGGTGATCCAAGTGGATGTTGGTAGCCACCCACCTATCCCATTTGGACCGCTGCAACTGTCTCTTTCAGTTTTTTAGCTTCTGTAATTGTAGCACAATTTACTATTTTTAGCAGTCTTTTCGGGTCTTGAACTTTCGGAACTGTTTTGAGGCCCTAAACGACGTTTTTTGGGAAATCTGGGGGAAACATGGGTCCATGGACCCATGATGCCCTTTCCAAAGTGGTAGTTCTCAGATAGATCTTTCTAACGAGCTATCATACGAGTCAAACAAAGATCGTATGCCAAAGTTACGACCCCGAGAAATTGATGTACCAATTTACCCATAACGGGGCCCACAATTTGGCGTTTCATCTTCTAGGGTTAGGTTTTGGAATGTGAAGTGTTTTCCATTGTTTCTCAACAATAAATAGGCCTTTGAGACTCATTGTAACACAGTTGGAGAATAGTTCAAAGGCATGTAGCGACCACATCTCTTCTCAGAAATAAGCTACCATCGCCCTAGCTAGTTTATTTCCATATCTGGTTGTAAGCATATTTTAGTATTTTCCATTAATGAAATGAAGTATTATTTCCAATGCATCTTTGTGTATATGGTTATCTCTGTATTTTATTGCGTTCTTGTTTAAATTCGGATCAGTGGTATCAGAGTGGTCTGCTTTTTCTCTGTTTTTCTTTGCATGTCCCCAATGAGGTCAGGATATAAGGAGTTAGGGCTTGAACTGGTCGAACCTTTGCAAGACCAGCCTCACAAATCCCTACGGGCTCCCATGGCGGATGAGAAGAAAGATGAGGGGGCAGGAGATCCTATCAAAATCTTGCTCGAAGAAGCCCTTGAGAAACAACAAAATGCGATGATGGACAATTTTGTGCAGATCCTTCAGTGACTACCCAAAAGTGATGCATCAGCTTCCAGCAGCTACTCTAGAAATGCCACGCCCTTTAAGGTACAAGTTAATTTTGAAATCCCATTATTTGAGGGTCAGATAGATGCAGATGTTGTAGATAAATGGTTAAATATGCTAGAAGGATATTTTTCTATTTATGAATTTTCAAGTCGGGAAAATATTGTTTTCGCTCTTCTCAAAGCAGCCCCTCACGTCAAGGACTAGTGGGAAACCTACTGCGAGCAGAAGGATGAAAGTAAAAGCTCACTATTTTCAGCCGCACCAACTTGGGATTCATTCTGAGTTGCCATCAAGGAGCAGTACTACCCTGTCAAAAGCTATGAGGACAAATACATCAAATGGACCACGCTGCGGAAGGGACAGGACCAAGATGTGCCTGAGTTCACAAACATTTTTCACACCCTTTGGACACAGTTGGGTATCAAAGATTCTGAGCTGCATCTGGTACTCAAATACTGCGGCTGCCTACATAGATACATCCAAGAAGAGATGGAGTTCCTAAACATCTCCTCACTTGACACAGCATATCGATACGCTGTCAAAATTGAGAAAAAGTTCAAACAGAAGAAGCGACACTTTGGATATGCAGATCTAAAGCCCAAAGGACAAAGCCAAGGCGGGGTGACCCAAGACAAACCGTCGAAGCCATAAGAAAAGAACAACACCATGAAGCCGAAGAAGGACAGAGGAAAGTGGTGTGAGTTCCATAAGAGTCTCACTTATAACACAAGTGAGTGTCAGACCAAGCAGTCAGTGGTGGCCAAGTTGAAGGCTTCCAAATCAGATGCATGTTCCGACCCTGAGCCAAAACCCAACAAGGGGAATGGAAAAGGGAAGCAGATCATTGATGCAGATCCCAGTGCCACTGTTGCCACTGCCAAAATCTAGAAAAATGAGCCCAAAAATCCAGAGCAGGGGGAACATATTTTCCACTCATAAATGTGGGTGAAGGGTTCGTCGCTGCAATTCATTGTTGACAGTGGTAGCCAAAAGAACCTTATTTCAGTAGAGGTCGTGAAGCGGTTGGGCCTACCAACTACACCACACCTGAAACCATACAGTATTGGGTGGCTTCATGAAGGACGAGATCTCAAAGTTTGCCAACAGTGCTGCCTTCCCTACAGCATCAGGCCTTTCACAGACAAGGTATTGTGTGATGTTACACCTCTGGATGTTTGTGATGTACTTGTTTAGTTAATTTAGTGTTCCTAAATTGATATCATTAATTGTCAACCCGGGGCTCATAAGCTGATGAAGTGAAGGTGTACTATATGTACTTAAGCAACCTCTTAAAGCTTTTTGTCATTTGGGGTTTTGTTTATGGTTAATTTATCTTCCTAAGATGGAGTGATGTATTTATAAACAGATGAGTGATGGTGTGTGTAAGGTGAATTCTAGATGAGTGAAAGTGTGTGATTAGTGGTTTCTAACTATTTGCTGAAAGGGAAAACTTGAAGGAAATAAATGAATTAAAATGAATTGAAAGGAAAGAACCACTTTCTAATGGCATTAGACACCATTCATGCTGCTGCAAGTAAAAGGTAAGAAAATCACTTAAAAGACCAATGATAATGTTTATCTCTTCCTAACTCTCTGCCTCTAACACATAGTACTGTGTAAGACACAATTAGGAAGTAGCTAGAGATAAGTCTAAGAAATGATAAAAATGAGAAAAATCTACTTTAAAGACTAGTTATAATGTTTTGCTCTTTCTAACTCTCTGCCTCTAGCACATAGTATTGTGTAAAGCACGATTAGAAATTAGTTAAAGAGTAGTCTAAAAAGTACCCAAAGTCAGCTGCAAGTTATTATTATTTTGATCTCAACAATTTATAATAAAGAGACCATTCATATGTTAGCAGACAGATTTGAGAAATAAGGCTAAAAATCAGCTAAGAAAATAAAGTAAAGGCAGCAACTTTGAATCTGTCAACTGAAACTACCACTAGATATAAAGCAAATACATAACACACAATCAATCCCGGGTTAAAAACCTGCAAAAGAACAATGTTGATCAGCTGAAAATAAAGGCTGGAAATGAAATAACATAAAGTAAATTACGCTGTACATGTGTCAAGAAAAGAAATGTTGAATGAAAATAAGGAAATGTTGAACATAAAATACTGTACAAGGCTAACATGAACAGGGGCCCTCCATTCATATAGCCCAAAGAAGACTCAAGGTATTGAAAGCTTCAGAACATCACTGCTTCTATTACTCCATGTGCAGAAAATCACAGTCAAGAGTGCTAGAACAACACTATTAAAACAGAGTCTTGAAATGCACTAAAATTATAACAAGTTCATAAAAACACAGCAATAATAAAGTTAAATAAGCGTACGCAGACGCAAGTTTTTATAGGCATCTGAAGGATAGCCTAATGCGTGTAGCTAAAACTAGAAAATAACTGACTGTCATGCGTAATAAAGGTTTAAGTCACACGTCATAAGCCTGCGTGGATAGCTGGAGGTCTTGGTCGTTATGGGCATTGAATCCAGAGTTGGATTATGTCTCCCACAACCTGCGTAACCACGGACAAGTCACCGTTTGAGCTGACGTGACCCAACAGCTTACGCATCACCGTTAAGCTGCCTTTGTTGACCGTAACTTGCCCCCTTTTGACCGGAGGTGCAAATGACGTGGATGGCTGAACCAATAGCACAGGAACCTCGAGCACCTTGATTCCTAAGTGCCCATGTGGCTCATTTGGAAAAATGGCACGTGGAACCTTGAGATTAACAAAAAGGCTACAGAATCACCAGATGGCTGCGGAATCAGCAGATGGCTGCGGAATCGGCAGAGAGCTGCGGAATGCCTGTAAATATGTCAAAATCTAAACAAAACAGTCACACATTAGCAAAGCTCACTTGATCATGCTTAATGACATCTATTTTAATGATCTGGGTGGTTTTACATTGAAAATGAGGCAAAAGAGAGAGGTAAGTGATGAAAAACAGTAGGTAATAGTGGATGATGAGGTGTAAGTTAGAGGCTCTACACTATGTGTGATGTAAAGATCTTGGTTAGTTTTAGTTAAATGCCTAATATATATGTAACCTTCCCTTTAACTATTTTGAAGCTGGGCTCCAAGGTACGTTGTGGGAAGGAAGCCAAGAGGAAGTAGGCTAGGGCTTGATTAACAATATCTTATGTTGTGCTCCTATCATCCGATGCCTCAGGCACTACAGAGACTTTGGATTTGATGACTGCAAGGTCATTGAGTTAACCACCGAAGAGTTGTCGAGGCCCCTCAAGCTAAGTAAGAAGGGTTGTTGTATATCTCTATCAACCTAACTTAGATAGGAGGTAAATTATTAATGTAATCTAGACTTAGTATGCTAATGCAAGAGATTATGGGTGAGATTATCTTGAGTTTATGTTGATTAAGTTATTTAAGTACTTATGTGAAATTTGTCTTGATGCAAGAGTACTTAACAATGTTGTGATACAATCTTAAACAAGATCAGTGCTAAGAGATACAACTGTAAATTTCAAGTAACATACTTATCCACCAACGATTATTAACACATGATATTATGCCAAAATTTAACAGCCCAAATAACCTCTATTTATCTACAAGATTAAGCTGAGATTTTGAGTGCAAAGTTAAACAATATTTGAGAGCAAGATAAGATAAGCCAATTTTAGATTAATGACAATTTGTATTAGCAATAATAACTTATAAAATAAAAACTGTATCAATGCCATGACAACAGTGAAAAAATCACTTCAAATGATGAAATTCTCCCAACACATGAAACATAAAATTTCCAATTCGATGAGCAATGTAAATTAGCTTCTTTAGCACACTTTATGACGATGTACTCAGTGATATTTCATATATGATTTTAAAATTACAACTATGAACAATCACAGATCAACAAGCTAAATATGTTACAAATAAATGGCCAATATTCCCAGAAATAGTAAAAATTGATGCAGGAGCATTCAACTCAGCAGTTTCATTATATTCTAGTTAACTTAGGGGTCTTATGTTTTCAAGGAAGTTGGATTCCTATGCATGTAATTATTAATGTTTTGAGCGATTAGAATAGGAATTAATAAGATATTGTGAGGATATTTGTAAATTCTCTCGAATGTAGGAGAACATGAGTGATGATGAGTGATGACGAGAGAGTTGGAAATCAATTATAAGTCTTAGAATAGAAAGTGGTGTCATGATTCGTGGAACTAGAGAGGATTCTTAGGGATTACTGGAGTTAAAAGTGGACTTAGAGGATATTCAGGATTTAGTTCAGCGGATTAAGGATCTGAACCAGAATTGGTTAAACATAACATTTTGTATAAATGTAAGCCTAAAAGGCATAATAGTGAGGTAGAGAGTAAGTTAGTCAGTCAGGAGTCAGTCAACCAGTGAGTTAGGCCTGCGGGCAGAAGAGAAAGGCCACTAATATAGAAGATCAAGCCGAGGAAGAAATTCCTGTGTAAATGGTTGTTATTAATACAGATAACTCGATTTTGAGTTTGTGTGATGTGTATTTGAATTATAAGTTATGTGTGAACTTGAGTAATTCTGCTAACATAGGTTGTAGGTGTGCAGAATCAGAGAAGAAGTGCAGAGAGGAGTGTTATAGTTTTACACACAAACAATATTGGAGAAATCCTTTAATGCTTTTTTTTTTTTTTTTAAATAGGGTCGAGTACTGTTATATTATAGAAATTGCAGCAGTGGGACAAGTACCGATACAAATACTAGAGGAAGTGAAGTGGAATTGATCCAAAATAGGCACACAGTCCCTTGATCTAATTCACTAGGCTTGTTTTTTGAAGCTTGAAAGACAAGACGACTGTATTGCCGTATGAACTAACCTAGTAACAAACAATATCTACAGTGCATAAGGCAAATTCACCAGAACTGATTGACCGAATTGTTGGGCGGCTGCTCCTACTCTTTTTTGTCAATGTTCTTGGTTGAGGCCTCCCCTTGCATGCTTTGGTTCATGGATCTGATGTGGTTGATGGCTTCTTCTAAGTGGTTGCATTTTTCTTTTAAGCCTTCAATTTCTGCCTTCTGCTTTTCGAGTTTTTTCTTCTTGGATTTTTTCTCTGACTGAACTTCTTCTTTGAGTCCGTTGAAGTGCTTAATGAAGTGGGCAATCATGAAATAGTGCACCTTGCAGAGGGTGCAACTGTTGTTGGTGATGACATGGTCCAGGGGATTTTCTGCCATTTTTGTCGAGTCTTGGGTGATCTTGGTAGTTTTGAAGCAAGGTTGAACAGGTTTGCTGCCAATCGAGTAGTGAGGATTGACAGAGGTTCTGGAAGAAGGGAGCTGACAGGTCAGATAGGGGAGGGCATGGGAACAGGACTAAAGAGAGAGGATGATATACAGAGCTCCGCGAGGAAGAGGGGAGAAGCAGCTTCTATAAGGGAAGTGGAGAACAGAGGGGAGAGTGAGAGGGAGTAAACTGGGAGAGAGATGTATAGAGAAATGAGTAACAGAGGCCAACGAAGATGAAAGAGGCTGGATCACATAGATTGCACAAGAGTTAGAGTAAAGAGTAGAAATACAATCCCGAAAGGCACAAATGGTACCTCGAGTGGCTATCTTTAGTGAACTACTTCGACTGAAGCATGCTGAGGATGATCTGGAAGGGGAGTTCGTGCCTATCCCGAGAAAGGAGAGCGTTGCTGCATCGCTGAGAAGATGGAACCAATACACTGCGAGCTGAAGGTGGACCCAGTTAAACAACAGAGCCACTGAAAGAAAATCGGGGTGCTCAAATATACCGCTCAGGGCATAAGAGGAGCAACCATGACTGAGGGTCACCAGGGGCGATCTATAACAGGAACACAAACCTTTGCTAAAGAAGAGAAACACGGCTACAGAGCTGGGATGAATGAGCTGAAGTGCCACTAGCTGTTTATAAGCCCACACAACCTTTGGGGCCTTTGAGTGCAAGTCGGACTGATAAGAGATATTCCTGTCCCAAATGTCTATTCAAAAATTTCTTGAGCAGCCTTTTGGAATTGTGATATGACTGCTGCCTAACTTCTAAAAGAGCTTATCACGAGACTCTTCTCGATCCATTGTGGAGTACAAATTTTCCCTTAACCTATGGATTTTCTTGGCAGTGTTTGGGGAGTAGAAGTGGATGTTGTCAATTTGAAGGGTGTCGGTCATCCAACTGCAAGATCTGAAGGGAGAAGCAGACTTGTTGTTGAGGTGACTTTTGAGACCTTGGGTCCCGGGCTCGCCTGAGGGGTGAGGCATCTTATGGGATTTAATTCTCATAGATATTGTTGTCTTCTCGAACTTGCCCTATGGGTCTGGTGACAACATTGTTTGCTAATGAATTAGCCTTAACATTATTATTTCTCATGACATGTTTGAATTGAATGTTCCCCAGCTACTTGGTGTTGTTTGTTGTCCTAAGTTTGATTATGTTGAGAGCCTGATTTTTGAAGTCGCCCCCTGAAACCATCATTGCTATCATGATTGCCAAGTCACTAATTATAACTGGATTTTTGTCTTGTAAATTTTTCAGGATGCAGGTGCCCAGGAAAAGGCTACAGGCCTCTGCCATATTGTTAGTAGTATTTCCCAATCCCCATTCATAAGTGATGATGACTTTCTCATTTTGATCTGTGATTATTCCCCATGCTCTTGCTTGTCCGGGATTGTTTTTTGAAGCGCCATCAAACTGAAGTGTGAGAGTCTTTTGTTCTTGGATCCATTGTTCGATTTCGATATGAGTTCCCTTGAGTTTCCAATTTTTTTCCCCTTGCCTGACTTAGCTGGGAATTGCTTGTTCATTGAGTAGACCAATGGGAATTTATTGTACCATTCTTCCTCTTCTTTCTGCCAGTTGTTGGGATCGTTTTTTATTACACTATTTGCACTTATTATTTCTGCCACTAGGCCCAGAGTTTTGGCCAAAGTGAGAGCTGGGTTTGGCTTTTGGTTTTTGAAAATGCAGTTGTTCCTAAAGAGCCAAATTTGCCAACAAAGAGTAAGAGGGATGCATCTCCATATTCTGATAATAGAGGCTTTACCGTTTCTTATGTGGGGGTAGCCTTTCTCTCAATTTCTGAAAAGAGTTATGTGCTGATCGAAGTTTACTCTGGGAGACCTTAGAGGGTTGATGAGTTGGTGCCAGCAGTGGTGGGAAAAGGGGCACTCGAGAAATAAATGCTGACTGCTCTCCTCCTCTTTGGAGCAAAGGCAACAAATTGAGGGACCTTGAATCCCTTTTTTTTTTTGAGATTTTCGGCAGTGAGGATCTTCCCTTTTAGGAGGGTCCACGTGATTTTTTTTTATCTTTGGGAGGCATTCATTCTTCCAAACAAGGGTTCAAAGGTTCCAATTATTTAGGTTGTTGCTGGCTTTTAGGAGTTGGTACCCATCTTTTACGGTGAACTTTCCTCCGTTAGGGTCCCAGACAAAGCTGTCCTGGGTGAATTTGTTAGTTGGAGCAGCTCCCATCAGAGTTTGCTTCAGATCTACCCACTGATTTTTGAGGTGATTTGGAAGAGGAAGGTCCTTCCAAGCAAACCAACAATTGTGTGCCCATATCGAGATGGCATATAGGGAGTGTATGCTTTTAGCTTCCATCCACATTTTTAGAGGGCTGAACTGCTGAAAAAGACTTCTAGGTTCTGAGCCCATAATTCTATCTGTCCAAAGGTTTGTGTCTTTTCCATTTCCAGGCGACTTTGAAATATGATTTTTGATTTGGGGATGACTTTTTTGATAAGTCTCCAAGCTGGAGTGCAAGGTCGATCCACTATCAAATCAATGAGGACCTTGGAGTGCTGCACATTAAGGTATTTTTTCTTAAGAGCCTCAACCCACCAGCTGCCTTTTTCCATTAAAATTCTCCACACAAGTTTGAAGCCCATCACTTTGTTAGTTAAGCTTGGGATCTTGATAGATATGCCACCTTTTTCAAAGGGGAGGATCACCTGTTCCCATCGGACCAAACTGATTTTTTGTTTCTTGTTTCCCTCCTTGCCAAAGGAAACCTCTCATAATTAACTCCAACTGTTTATGAATGCTTGCTTGGGCCAAAGTGACAGCGTACTGATATATTGGGAGGGATGAGAGAAGAGATTTAATAAGGATGGTCTTGCCCATGAGGTTCAACCACGATAGCCCCCAACTTTGAAGAATCCCTCTCATTTTTTCAATCTGCTTGTTCCAAATCTCTGACTTGACAACTTCCTTTGCCAGGGGAAGGCCAAGATAGGAGAAGTGACTCTAATTTCTTTGGACTGGGATGTCCATGATTTGGGAGATTCTTTGCATTACTTGGGGTGAGACATTCCAAGTATAAATACGATACCTTTTATTATTAAGCAGACCCCCTGAGACGGCCGTGAAGGTATCTAGAGTTCTCTTGAATCTCCTTGCAATTAGGCTCGAAGCTCCTCCTATTAAGAGAGTGCCATCTGCAAAGAGCGAGTGATTTATCTCTTTAATTCCTCTCGATATGCTTATACCAGTGATCTCCTTTTGTTTCGTAAGATTTTCCAGACGTATGCTTAAGGTTTCCGCCATGATGATGAATAGGAAGGGTGAGAGGGAGTAGCCTTGTCTCAGACCTCTGGAGATGCGAAAGTAGCGACTGGCCCTTCCATTGATTAAGGGGGATGTCCAAGGATTTGAAATGCATTCCATAGTGATGTTGATAAATTTGCTGGATATTCCAAATTTCCAGAGAACAACTACTAAGAATTGGTGATTAACTCTGTCAAAGGCGTTTTCCATGTCAAGTTTTATTATCATACCTCTTTCCTTTCTTTGCATACTGTTGTGTATTGCTTCTTGGACCAGAATAACATTATCCGTTATTTGTCTATTGGGGATGAATCCTCCTTGGTTCTCTGAGATGAGAGTGGGCAAGAGCTTTTTCAGTCTATTTGCCAAGATTTTGGTGACGATTTTGTAGGAGACATTGCAAAGGGAGATGGGTCTAAAGCGATCAAAGGAGAGAGGATTTGGTTCCTTGGGGATAAGCGCCAAATGGGAAGTTTTTGTGTTTTCTACCATCTTGGTTTTTTTGAAGATTTTTTTGACCATTCTGATGAAATCTTTCTTTATTATATCCCAATGAGTCCTGTAAAAGGCAGTTGTGAAACCATCAGGCCCGGGAGCCTTGTCCGGCTGCATACTGAGCACAAATTCTTTGATTTCTTCCTTCGAAACTTCCTGTCCAACACTCTATTTTTCTACTCATTGATTTTACATTCTACTGGTAAGAGGAAGTCCATGCTGTCTGTAGACTGATGTTCTGTAGTTAAGAGAGACTTGAAGTGGTTGTGAGCTACTTATTTAATTTCCTCTTGATCTCTCAAATCTTTACCTTTAGCAGTGATTTTTTCAATTTGATTTCCAGCTCTTCTGAGCTTAATGTTATTATGGAAGAAAGAAGTGTTTTTGTCACCCACACTGAGCCAAAGGCACCTCGATTTTTGTCTCAACTCCTCTTCTTCAGCTATGTTCTGCATGTATAATTCCTTGAAGATTTTGTTTTCCTGAGCTTGCTCTTCTTTTGAGGTTTGCTGGGCCTCCTTTTCCTGCATCCATTGTTCTAGTTTTCTGTGGAGCTCGATTTTTTGATTTTCTCCTTTGTTACATTCTTTTTTGCCCACTTTTTGATTGTTGATCTTAGAATTTTTAATTTGGATTCCTAGACGTAGTGTGGGGATCTAATGACTTCTGTCTCCCAGCTTTCTTTTATGATCTTGTGGAAATCCTCCTTGCTGTCCCATAGCTTATTGCATTTGAATGGGATTGGGCCAAGGTTTCCTATTTTGTCTAGAATTAGGACCACAGGCTTGTGATCTGATGCTGTGGGTGGACGATATTGCTTTTTATTGAAGAGAATCCCGCTGCTATGCTTTCGTGGATTAGAATCTTGTCGAGTCTTTCTTTTATATTATGATTTCCTGCTCTCTTATTGCTCCACGTGAATTTCCCATTGCTTGGTGGGATGTCAATGATTTTATGGGTTTCTATGATTTCGTCCAGAGCGTATTTAGAAGGGTCAGCAAGATATTTCCTTCCTATCTTTTCTTCGATGTTTCTTATTAAGTTCAAGTCATCGCCTAATACTGCCTTCCTATTTTGGCATACATGCAACTCTGTTTTGATGGATTCCCAACAGTTTGCGTTGTCCCTATAATGATTTGGAGCATAAATATTTAACACCGTGACTTCTTCTTTTATGATTTTATTGTTGAAATCAGTTCTGACCCACCAGTGAGTAGAGTTTCGTCTAGTGAGGTCCCATTTTCTCTTGTTCCACAATGTGCCTATTCCTCCTGAGGCACCTAGTGAGTCTGTTGCTGTTCCTGCAAAGCTTTTGTGTTTTTTTGTGAAATTTTGAAAATCTTGGCTGGACATTTTGGTCTCTTGGATCAGAAAGAAATCTGGCTACTCTTGATTGATAAGATCCCAGACTGCGTTGGATTTTAGAGAGGAACCTAGGCCTCTGCAATTCCAAGAGACCAAATTCATTACTTACTAGCTTTTTGGTGAGCCCCACTCTTCTCGTTTGTCTTCTCTCCACTTCCTTTTTTCTTGGCCAAAAAAGAGTCCATTAGTTGTTGAGTACCTGTGGCCATTTCTTTAGCTGTTGTTTCATCTCTTATTTCTTTATTTGATTTCCTTCCTGCTTTTTTAGGTGGTTCAGGATTGCTGCTTGCTTCTTTGACTTTATTTCTTGTTAGGATACAGTCTATGGTGGGAGGGTCTGAGAAGGGGAGTGTAGGACAACTAGGGTGGTGACTGGAGGAGGAGAAAGCAGGGAGGGTGGGTATTCTTCCTCCAGAGATTCAAAGGGATTTGAAGTGGAAGGAAAAGGTTTAGTCGAGATGGGAGGAGGGGGGAAGGGAGCAGATTGAGAGTCAAGAAGAGGCTTAGGTTTGGGGCTAGACTGATTGGGGTTTGATTTCTTTCTTTTGACTTGTTCCCATGTGTCTTCACTAGCTTCAACATTTTCATTCCTTTCATTTTCTTTTAGTTTGCTACACCTATTAGCGAAATGACCGTATTCATGGCATACCTTGCATTTGAACAGAATTTGTTCGTAGTCCAGCTACTGAATATGGGTCCATTGGTCCACTTTGATCTTTATTGCTTCCGGGAGGCCTTTCCCTAAGTCGACTTTGACACAGATCCTTGCATAGGCATGCATATTGTCCTTTGGTTCGCATCTATCAATGTATTTTCCAACAGCATTTCCAATGGCTTTAACCGATTCATCTCCCCAGCAATGGAGAGTGAGGTGAGGCAAGCAGACCCAGACCGGGATAGCATTAGGAATGTCCATTTCAGGGTCGAAGTCAGGAGACCATCTATTCAGGTAGAGACCTCTCGAGTTCATGAAGTAGGGACCATTTCTGAAGATGAGATTTCGATCTTCTTTGGTTTTGAAGAGGAAGGTGAAGTAGCCCCTTCCACAGAACCTTATGGCGATTTTCCCTTGGATGTTCACGTTCCAGTTGCGCTCCACCCATTTCTGGACTGCCCTGGGAGAGGGCCACAAGCTAGTAAATTGTCCAACTAGGCCTCTCTCTGCTAGTGAGATTGCAACCCTCCTTGGGAGACTAGCAGGAAGAGAGATTTCAGGAATGTCAGCCAGTTTCGACAAAATTTGAAGCTGTGGGCTTGGTTCTGGAGGTTGCATTCTCTGAGATAAGAGAGGCAAAAATCTCAGCCTATTCATTATCTTGCGTTTGAGAGGGGTTGAGCCCGGCCATGGAGAGGATGGGAGAAAGCCAGTCGTGGTGCTGGCCAAGGGAGAGGTGGAAACCAACTACGGGGAGGCGAGATAAATGACGGGAGGCCCAGCAGCAGGGGCTGCCAGGCAGGGAGCCTGCGGAGGGCTGCAAGAGGAGCAGTTGTAGGGTGCGGGAGCTCCTATGCAAAAACGCACGTGCTCAAGCCAATTCTACTTCGAGAAAGCCTTTAATGTTACATTGAAGGTGAAGGAAGCATAAAGGTGCGAGCATAGATCAAGATCAGAACAAGTAAAGATTGTGAGGCAAAGACAAATACACAGGCAGAAAGTAGAATGGTTGATTACACCTTAAGAACCAAAAGAACACAACAGTGTTCAGGAAACATTGGATCCATTAGATCAACATACGAGATTGTGTGCGATAGAAGGCTAAGATTATGTCGTGCAGAATAAAGTCAAGAAATGAAGAGATCAGATGAAGCCACGTGTTAATGGACGCGGGGTATTATTCGTAAGGGGTAAGCAATTTCTCGCGCGCCCTAAAGGTGGTAAGCGGTCTTTCAAAATTTTACGCGATTACCTTTAGTAGCTGACATGTAGAAAACAATGGAGAGAGAAAACCACTTTTCTCATGTGCTTCCAATCTGATATCGGTCATAAAAATATCTGCACGATATTGTGCGATAACCGTTAGATCAAGCGAGATTGATCAATGGTGGAGATCAGCCAAGCTAGTTGGCGATTGGGTGACGCGACTGCCGTTGGATTAGGCGAAGCAGATCAACGGTAGAGATCGTCCGAGATAGTTAATGATCGAGTTACATGATAATCATCAAATTGAGGAATGAGATCAACATCAAAGATTTAACACGCTAAGGAAAACATCGATATATGTGCAAAGGTTTGAAGAATGGTGAAAAGGTAAGGTTTAAACATGGGTTATGAAATATTTCCATTATACGGGAGTTATAATAGAAATAAGTGGGATTAACATATTTTGGGTTAAGTTAAGAATTAACCAAAGATTATTAAGGGTTGTGTAAGGTTCCACTCAAAGGTTTATTAAATAGTTAGACTTTGGGTAGTTAAGTCAAATGTTTCAGCATGGAGTTATTTAAGGAGCCTTAAGCATTTAATTAAGAAGCATTAAACCTTGACTTATGGAAGGTTTTACTAAGTATGGAATTTGGAATTCCTAGGACACACATAGTGTGCCATGTAATCTTAATTTGCATACTGTGGGTATATGTAGCTTAGGATGCATCAGTGGGGTATATGAAGCTTGGGATGGCATAAAAAATGCATTAGAAGTTGATTTTTTTTAGGGATTTTAAGAAGTGTGATTCAGAAATTTCAGAATTGATAAATTTATTACAACAATAAGTTAATGACAAATCAACAATCCAAAGATATCAAATATATTTCCCAGAATGTCTAAAAATAATAAGTTTTACTGGAAACTGAAAATTTAAAATTTTTGATCCTTATCAAGTATATGCTTCATAAATATTTCAGACTTGAATTTCACAGTTATGCAGTAAATTCCAGCAAGCTAAAATGTTAGATCTAGGTCAAATTAGAGACGCCCAAGTGGCTAAGACTTGTGAAAATTTAGATTTTTTAATTCTAGTCAATTTTGACCAATTAAAATGTGATTTTAGGGCTTATATATTAGTTATTTTACTGTTGTAATAAAATTCAAGCAAAAAAAGGTTTAGAGTTCAAATTCTAGGCCCAAGACCTTGAAGATCCCACTATTGAAAATCGTTGAAACTTTGGAATCACATTGCTGCTTGAAAAATATGAATTTTGAGACCTTAAACCTGCAAAAACACCAAGTATTTAGCCTCAAAACTTTAGATTTGGGTTTCAGGTCAATTCTAGGGCAAAAGAGGTCAAGAAAGGAAGAACAAGGGTAAGGGAGGTGAATTTACGGGGATAGAAAGACCATGATTATATATTGGGGCCCAAAGACGAAGAATAAGTCCTCAAAGAGGAAACACTATGCCCAATGAGGCTAGCATTATGGATATGGAAGGTTTAGGGGCTCAGGAAAAGGCCTAAGGCCTAGGGCCTAGAGACTAAAGGGCACAAAGGAAGGGCGGTAAGCCCTTAGAGGGTTGCAGATTACAGAAATAGGGAGAAAGGAGGGAGATGAGGCCAAGAGGATAGGGAGCAGAGGATGAGAAGGTTGGATGGAGGGACAAGAGGGGACAAAGGGCCTATGACAGGTTTAGGAGGGCCGAAAAGGAGTCTGCAAATCCTTTTAGGCATGCAAATAGGGAGAGGAAAGGAGGCCATCATCCCTAAGGGTCATGACCAGCCTTAGGAAGGATTAAAACCAAGATGCAGAAGGAAGAAGGAGAAACGATGAGGCTAATGAGGGTAGAACCGAGGTTAGAAGCCCTGAAAAGTTTGAAACCCTTGATCCAATTTTTTTAATGCTTCATCTATTTGATTTTATGAAAATTCTTCCATGGAAACCCTGCAAAAATTTCCAAGAGACTAGATCTTACGCACAGGGCCTATATCTAGCTCTTCTTCCACTTGACTCCTTAATCTAACCTACAAAAATAAAATCTACAACACCCAAACCCAAAATATATAAAAAATGAATTGAAAAACCCAAAAGTTAGAAAACATAATGTAAATGTAATTTACAAAATATACATGGTTTTTAAAATAGTTTTTGAGAAAATAAATTTTTAGATATTTTTTTCCTTGAAAGAATGCTAAAACGCTTCAGAAAAATTAATGCACACTATATCCCAAGTGAATATTCAATCTACCATGTATAAATATAGATCCAAGAAAACTATCCCAAGTGAATATTCAATCTACCATGTAAAAATATAGATCCAAGAAAACTAACCCTTTCCCACAGTCCGTGAACTTGGAGACCAAGGATTGAGTACTTGCACACACTTTGTATTATCTCAAAATAATAATATAAAGCACCACATAGGAAGCCTATAGTCATTACATACCATAAATCAATGATTAGAACACCTCGAGTTGCACCCTAAAGTATTTCATTATAATAGAAAAATAGTTCTGAGTAGGGCAATAGTTTACAAAATGCTTCAACAACAATCCTAGCCAGAGTTCAAGATGACTAAAGACTCAACTGACTCTCTAATTTATAGATAAATGCTCCAAATGTAAAAATAATGACTAGTTTCTTTGATCCTTGTCTAAATAATCTTGGCCATTTATAAGCACTTCAAGATTGTTTAATCTTGGCCCTTGATTTTTTATTTTTGAGGAATTTTCGAATTTATTATTTAATTCCTTTTGAATTAGCTCATAAATAATTATTTTGAGTTAATTTCCTAAAAAAATTGACTTTGACTTTACCACCAAGGTCCAAGGGTTCAAACTTTCTTAAAAAGACAATATTCCCTTGGTGGAGGACCTTTGAAAATTGACTCTTTTAAAACCCATGAATTTTTCCATTTAGAAAATTTATTTTCCTAAGACATTTTAACTTGACTCTAATTAATTAATTATCTAGCTTAGGATTTAATTTTATTTTGCTAGGAAAATTAATTAGTTTACACGACAGGATCTAATTATTTTTCCAGCCCTTTAATACATAAAAAAAAATTATTTGCAAGAGTCAAAGAGGGAATAAACATTTGGCTTAGACCCTCAAGACACATAACCCATTTGCAACACAATATGATCTAGTAAACCAATTGATTTGTAATAAAATAACGAAGCCAACTAGATTAAAGTAATCCCAAACCACTTTTACATTAGACTTGACTAAAAACACTAGGAATCACCTAATAATTCGACAATAAAATTTTACCCCAGCTTTGGGGTTTAAGCTGGAGGGGAAAAACTCTTTTGATTAGTCATTTATAGAAAAACAGGTAATCATCGAGGTTACAAAACCTACTAGGATAAACTTGTCATCAAATTATAGGCTTACCTAGGTTGTTACATAGACTCAAGATTTTACTAAGATCATTTACAATATATTAGTTGCAAAATGGGATGACCATGACACATGGACTATTGATATGTGATCCGATTCTTGTTGAAAACGTTGGTACATCCGCTTCCCTGGAACTTTCACAATTTGAGTGCAACATATGGATCCATATGGGGACATGTTTCAAGAAAACAAAATTCCATCAAATAGGTATCCATTCAACATCGAAATCATCATGCATATATAGAAAATACCGCTAGAATAGAAAGTCTATTCTAACAAACTGAACTATAAAAGACATTTTATAAATATGTGAAATAAAATTATCTAATCGATATGAAATGAAGATAGTATGGTTAGAGATACTATAGAGAACGATTCCCATGGCATCGCATGTCTTCAACATTGTGCATATTGAGCATTTGCTGACTCTCTGAGAAGTCTGTGGGTTGCTTCTCAAATGTGTCGTGCTGAATTATGAAAATTCTAGGATTTTGACTTATCCGAATGTCGTTCTGCTCTCGACTATCAGATGGATCAAACCTCTTCCTTATTTTTTTATGCATTTTTCTTTTCTTCTGAGTGGGATGTGATGTCAATAATGAGACAAACATAGATTTTTTGTCTTGATCTCGAAACTACTTAGATGAAAAATTTGAGGCATGCCCAATTTTATCCGGGATATATTTTGTCTATAGAGACACATAGGCTTGATCTTTCCAATTTTCCTTTACAACCCTAGTACTTCTAGCTGAATTTTATTTAATGGGGCAAGTGACATTCTTGCGATGAGATGAGTACTTCTCTAGCGGACTAGTAGACCTATGAGTCGTGAAAAACCCTTTGTGCTTGTTCTTAGGATCCTTTAGTCTAAGCTAAAGCCCCGAAACCTATGTATTTTCCATCATTTCCAACTTATTTTGAAGAGTGGTATTTTCAATTCTAATGGAATCCATTTGATTAGAGTGTTCAACCTTCATAGCACTGATTTCTTTGGCATAGATCTCCTCCATGGTCATTAACTTATTCTGAAGATATATCTGACTAGATTCCAAATATTGAATTACTTTGTCATCATTTGTTTTCATGGAAATCAAATGATTCTGCATGCTGGACATCTCTTAAGCACACTTCTCTTCAATGATGGTTACCTGATTGGAGTGATTACTTTTCATGACCTTTCGCTCCTCCTCATATTTTTCTTCAACATCTAATAACCTATTTTCAAAACCGATTTCCATTTCCCTTATTATTTTATTATGATTTTATTGAATAAAATCCATTTCTTCCTTATGATTTGTTTCCATGGTGACCATATAACTTTGCATGGTGGCCATTTGATTAGAATGATTATTTTCCATAGTTTCTGTATCCTCAACATGTTGCTCTTCTATGGCTAATAATCTGCTCTGAATATCGGATTCCCTGACTTGAATAGATCATATTTATTTCTTATGACTTTACTTCATGGATTTTAGTTGTTTAACATGCTTTTTCTCAATAGCCATCCACCTGATGTGCAGGGATTCCATTTCCTTGGAGTGATATGCTAATAATTTCTCTTAATTAAATTGCATAGCTCCCACCAACTGAGCTTGGTTGGATTCCATGCCTTTAAGCCTTTGAGTTAATTCCCTAATAAGATCCCCTTGATTACTTCTTGCCTTTCCACTATCTCGTATTCTGATTGCAAATGCACAAGTGGATTCATCATGAAAGAGGTTACAAGGTTTGCAATAAGGCACATTTTGATGTGGTTCATTTTCTTGAAATATTTCTTCGATAATTTGGTCCTTTATAGGATCACTTTCATCCTTCTTTATAGTGTTAGAGGCATAAGTCTAACCCCCTTGATTTTCATAATTATTTTCAAAAGCATCAATGATGGCTTGTAAGGAGTTAAAAGAATTGAAAAAATAATCACAAAGCTAATTCCTATCATCTCGTTCCAAGGAAAGGACAAAGAGATGCATATTGATGTCTTTGTGATTGTATGTAGTGGAATGAGCATACCTTTCTAGACAAAGTTTGAACCTTTGGATGTGCTTTGCCGTAATGATTTCATCATTACCCATGAAAGAAGACAATTTACTCATAGCCATTTTTGGAATATCAGGAGGAATGTTAGTAAAATGCAATAGGGAAAACAAGTCATCCATGATGACCTTGTTTAGTGGAAAAAGGGGCTAATGGATGTTAGAGAGAAATCCTTGTTCAAGAAAAAAAAAAGATACACAAGAAGTGAGATTCTAGCATGAACTCTTGTAAGAATTGAAAGAAGTGGAGTCACCAATTGAACATGAATCCAACTCTAAAAATCCAAAAGGTGGAACAAAAAAGTTAGTTAGGGAGAAGCACATGGATATCATGGAGGGCTTCCTGCCTGAGAAAAATGAATGCTTTCTAGAATGTAAGTTGTTTAGCAGAGCTATGAGAATGGGGTTAACCAAGCTACCAAAATTATTTCTAATTAAAGTTTTTTGTGAATGGACGAATCAGTGGACTCACCACTCAAATACGAAACTAACCCAAATGTCTAGGTGCTAAGGTGCAAACAGAGAAGTGAATAAAGTGATAAGAAGATTGGTGAGATATCAAAGCACTAGAAAATGTGGTGCTTGATGGGTTAAGGAAAAATGAGAGAACAATAATGATAATGTCGTTAATCCCGACAACAAGAAAAACTTGTCCCCAGCAGCAGCACCAAAAAATGTTCTGGTGTTCACTGGACAAGGACTGAAAAAAATGGAAAGATTGAAAGATTGAGATACTGTTGTAAACCACGGGAATGGAAATATCTATCCCCAGTAACAACACCAAATTTTTTGTCACTCGGATTGTACATGCATCATGACAACGCTTCAAGATGGGGGCTGTCACTCTGATCTGTGCCCACTCCATTCTAGCTATCTCCAAACAACGAGCTATGGGGGGTAGTCCCTATGGAATGAAGTGAAGGAAAATAAATTGGAAACCAAATTGTTTGGAAGACATGGGTGAGTGGCCTAGCTAATTGGTTAAATTCGAGAAAGATTATTGATTAGATTAAATTTTAAAGTATGAGACCAGTGCCTTAATGGAGTCACAAATTCTTGCTTATAATAAAATGGAAGCAAATGACCAGAAGGATACCCGATGCGAACAATGATTGACTAACCTGAATGATATGCAAACTGATGTAACCCAACCCACACTGGCCCACACTTCCATGATTTCTCAACTTTACACCTGTTGTCAGACTTTATGACATGTTAGATTTGGGTGTTATGTTCGGCGGTTGCATGCAATGTGGTCAGTATATATTTGTTTGGAAACTGGGAGTGAGTTAATGCTGCATTCAATTTTCACCTACGAACCTTAGGCCTGGTTCCCTCCATTTGATCTTTGGCCAAAACGCTTTGGCTTCCCGGTCATTCGCGATTGTTTTGTTCTACTGTGAGGTTTCTGCGAGGGTTTGTTGGTTATACTGTATGGTTCTTGCTCTGGCAAATATGGAAATCTCTAGTTTTCCTCTGGGTGTGGCTGTGGGTGAATGCCGACCTTCCAAACCTGGTTATGTGTTTGCCTGTGGTTTTCTCTTGTGGCTCGAATCTGTTCCGGCTCTGGAGGTACGCTCACTCGAACTCTTTTCACACGATAAGCTCCTTGGTCTCGTCCTATCGTTGTTCTATGGTTTGGGGTTAGAATCTGGTCTCTCGTCCGATAATCACTCCTTGCTATTGTTTTATTGCCTCTGCCATTGTTATTGTTGCCTCTACTATTATTATTGCTGCCTCTAGTCTCTGTTCTGTGTATGAAATGGTTTAACTTCTGACGCCTTTGGATTCAGGTAACAAGATAATGGACTTCCGTGGCTCTGATACAGGTAAATGGTCCTCTCCTTGATTCAATTCGACCTTCTTCTGGCATGGATTCTGACTAGAAATGTTCCTTCTATCTTAGCTCTATCGATTTGTCAACGGCTCTACTCCCCGAACCCTTCGTCCAGCTTACTCAGGTAATTTATAGAACCCTCCTGTTTCTATTTCAGCTTCGACTACAGTTCTCAATATACAGATGTATTGAATGTACTCTGTTTGTATGTGTAAGTCGTTGGCTCAACCTGGGTACACGGGTTCCTTCTGGGTTCGGTCTCCCAAATTTAGCAACTCTTTGCCGGTAGGCTTTGGCTCTTAAATCTGTCAATGCACTGTTAGGGTCTTGAGTTTTCTATAGGGTTTGTAGCTTGCTATTTTGCTTTTTGTGTGTAGTCTATATCCCTTTCGAAGATGAAGCTTCAGTCTGGTTGTAATTCCTGTTTTGGTTAACTATTCATTTGAATTATGGGGGTTGCTGTTACCAAACCCTAGGCTAGGGTTTGTCCACTGTGGACGCGACACTTGTTTTTATTTATAAATAAATGTAACACATCTATATCTTGGTCAATAGCAATGAGAACATAGTTTTGTTATATTTGTTTTACTTATGAAAATTATGAAGAATTGTTCGAAAGTACCTCTGCTGTGGTTTGGTTTCTCCAACACTCAGTTTCCAGTTCTTTATCCTCTCAGTTGTCTTGCTGTATTTCACTATTCAGACTGTGGCTCAACTCATTGGTTCTTCGCTCTATATTTGGACATTTGCATGAATTCGATGTGGTTTGTTTGTTTGAATAGAACACAAGGAAAACATGACCTTACAGTGGTCGTTCACTGTCTGTTAGCGCTGTTCTTAAAAATTCGATAAATGAAAAATACAGTAGTATAGTAAATAGGCAATGATACAGATGGACAGTTTTGGAAATAAGATCTGTCTTGGTTTTTATTTCTCTATTATGAAATTGCTGAACCTTTCTCTTGTCTTACATTGTTGCTTTTATACATTTTTGGTTACAGTTAATTGAAACTGCCATTGCTTCCAGTTGAACAGAAATGATATGGTGTTGTAACTACAATTTGGTTGACGTTACAAGATCTTTATTTAGACAGTCTTTGTCCTTTCTTCTTTAAGTTGATAGATCAATTTTAAACTACTGTTTATTACTGTTTTGACCATAACAACCCTAACCTTCAATTTAACTTTGACTAACATAGCAACTAAAAGTAAAATAAAATAAAATCCTATCTCATGACCTGATAAACTAGTAATAAAAAAAGCAATCCAAATACTCAAACAACCTTCCAACTTGGCAGAGACTTCGCCCGGTCATGGTGAGCTGGATGTTCCTGCATCAGGCTCCCGGGGAAAAAAGAAATCATGGCTTCGGTCCATGAGCTTCTCGACTAAAGAACCTGTCTGTTCAATTTGCCTGGCATCAAGCCACGAACTGTCCTCAATAGGATGATTCTTCCACTTGACTAGGTACTGCACATACTCCTTCTTCCGAGTTTGTTTAACCACCTCAATGTTGAGAATGCTTTTGATCTCAGGAGGTTGAACGTAAGGCATATGTCTCTTCCAAGCTTCTCCTTCATCCTGGGTATTTCATGTAGGTCACGTGGTTCCATATTCTTCGTTCTCCTCTGGGTCAGCCGTATAAGGGAACATGTCTGCTAAGTTAAAGATAGGTGAAATTCCTATTCCGGGTGGCAACTGTATCTCGTAGGCATTCGCTGAAAATTTCCAAAGGACTTTGCAAGGTCCTACCTTTTTATACTTCAATTTATTGTACATACCTTTAGGGAAGTGTTCTTTGCGTAAATGTGCAAGGACTTCATCCCCCACGTTAAACTGTAGTTACCTTCTCTTCAAATCTGCTTGCTGTTTATATTTTAAGCTGCTGTCCTGCAATTTAATTTTCACCTGTTCATGCAAATCCCTCATCGCGTTAACGAAATCTTCTCCATCCGCGCTTCGCCTTTCTTGCAGTCCAAGGTCCCACAGTTCATGCACTCTGCGAGGATGCATGCAGTACAAGATATGAAATGGAATGAACCTGTGTTGCAGTTAGGCGATTCGTTGTAAGTGAACTCTACCTATGCAAGCGCTCGATCCCACATCCATGAATTCTCTCCGACCAAGCTTCATAACAGGTTTCCCAAACTCCTGTTTACAACCTCTGTTTGCCCATCAATTTGCGGGTGATATGCAGAACTGTAGCTTAGCTGTGTGTCCATTTTTTTCCATAAGGTATGCCAAAAGTGTCCCATGAACTTCACATCCTTGTCTGAAAGGATAGATTTAGGCAATCCGTGTAGCCTGGCAATCTCATTGAAAACCAAGTGGGCCACGTGGGTGGCATCACTGGTTTTTCTGCAAGGAATAAAATGCACCATTTTTTAGAATATGTCCACTACTACCATTACCAAGTTGTATCCTCGCTGTGTCTTAGGTAGACCTAAGATGAAGTCCAAGCTGATTGAGTCCCACAGTTTGCCTGGAATAGGTAACGGTGTATACAGTCCTGTGTTTTGACTGTGACCCTTTTCTAACTGGCACACTTTGCATCTGGCCATAAATCGCTGTACATCTCTCTGCATCTTTGGCCAAAAGTAAAAATGACTAAGCTGCTCGAGTGTCTTGTCCATGCTGAAATGTTCGGCCAAACCTCCATTATGCTCCTCTCAAATAATATTGTCGCTCATCGAGCAGTCAAGTATGCACAACTGTCCTCCCTTAAACAACAACTTCTCCTGTAGATTGTAGTCCAACCAAGGACTGTTATCTCTCACTAATGGATTCTGACATGCCTCATAGGCCTCCTTAAAATTTGTATCCATCTGGTATAAGTCCTATAAGTGCTCAAAACCCAACACCTGCACAGTGCTTTCCTGTAGAAGTAAAGTTTTCCTACTCAGCGCATCTACTACCTTATTTGCTTGCCCGCTAATATGCTTCAATACAAAATTGAAACTCTGCAAATACTCCACCCATTTGGCGTGTTTGTGGTTCAACTTGTGTTGCTGCATTACATAATGTAGTGCAGAATTATCTGAAAACAACACAAATTCATTTCCTAATAGATAATGCCTCCAGTGTTTTAATGCCTGTATAACAACATAGAACTCCTTATCATACGATGACTATTTCTATTGACTCTCATTTAGTTTCTCACTGAAAAACGCTACAGGCTTATCCTCCTGACTGAGTACAACTCCAATTGCTGTCCTGCTGGCATCACAACGAACCTGAAATAACTTCTTGAAATATGGTAATCTCAGGATCGGCCTCTTAGTGATCTTTCTCTTTAACAACTGGAAACTTATCTCCGCTGCCTCTGTCCATCGAAAAGGCTGGCTGGCCTTTTTAATGGTGTCCAACATAGGTGCACAAATTTTGCTGAAATTCTTTATGGATTTCCTGTAAAAATTTGCTGATCCGTGAAAGCTACGTACCTCAAATAAATTTTTCGGAGATGGCGAATTCACTATCGCTTCCACCTTCTCCGGATCCATCTTCAGTTCATTCTCTGCTATTACAAACCCTAAATAAATCAATTCCTTCTGCAAAAAAGTACATTTCTTCAAATTTATTAGCAGTTTATTCTGCTGTAATTTCTCCAGCACCTTATGAACATGTTGAAGGTTTTCTTCCCTTGTCCTGCTGAAAATAAGTATGTCATCCAAATATACTATCACAAACTTCCCAATGTACTCCTTCAACATCTCATTCATTAACCTCATGAATGTACTGGGCGCATTACTCAAACCAAATGGCATGACCAACCATTTGTATAGCCCCTCATTCATCTTGAAGGTTGTCTTCCATTCATCCCCCTCTCGTATCCGAATCTGATGGTACCTGCTCTTCAAGTCTATCTTAGAGAAATAAGTTACCCCACTTAAACAATCCATCATATCATCCATCCGTGGCAGTGGAAACCTGTACCGGATGGTGATTTTATTGATGGCCCTTGAGTCAATGCACATCCACCATTCTCCTCCCTTCTTGGGAGCGAGGACCGTTGGAACAGCACAAGGGCTTAAGCTTTCCCTTTTCAATCCCTTGTCCAACAACTCTTGCACCTGCTTCCTAATTTATTCATTGTCTTTGGGGCTCATTTGGTATGCCACTTTGTTTGGCAAAGTAGCTCCGGGTATGAAGTCAATATGATGACTTATGATCCGTTTGGGGGGTAACTTGTCTGGCAAGTCATCTACAACTATGTCCGTAAATTCCTGCAACATTTGCTGGATCTCCGTAGGTAAATCTGATACCTCTGTATGCAACAATACTATCCTTGCTTTTCTTACAACTGCATAAACTATCTCACTGTTCTCAACCTGTTTTAAAAATTGTTTTCCGCTAACTAACAACGTTCATGGTTCACTAGTCTCTGTTGTCCCTTCCTCCTTGATGGGCACAAGCGTATGCTTGATTCCATCCTTCAAAAAGTTATAACAGTTCGTCAATCCATCGTGTACCACTTTCTTGTCGTACTGCCAAGGCCTGCTAAGTAGTATGTGACATACATCCATCAGCATGATGTCACAAACAACTTTGTCCTTATATCTGCCTATTTGAAACTCTACCTTGCTCTGTTCATCCAATAGTTACTGATGGCCTTTTTGCAGCCATGAAACTTTGTAAGGATTGGGATGCTTCAAGTGTTTCAACTCCAATTTTTCCACCATCTCTGTGGAAACTAAATTATCAGTACTACCACTGTCAATAATTAACTTACAACACTTACCTCGTGACTTACAAATTGTTCTAAACAAAGCCTTTCGCTGCGTCGGTTCGGTGACCTCCTTGACTGGTTTTAACAACACCTTGTGCAACACCAGAGCTTCCCCTGTCTCTGGAGCATTCTCTGCTTCTTGGGGAGGTGCCGCTGCTTCCTCTGGTTGTGCCGCATATGCACCCCGCTGTCCAGCTTGATCTGCTTTTGGACATTCAAATGATTGGTGTGCCCATTTATGACACCTATAACACTAATAACCAGCTCCTCTACCTCGGCCATTTCCCCTGCCTCGCTGGGATGACCTACCGCCTCTCATTCTATCACCTCTGTCTGCTGATCTGGAAGCTTTATAACTGCTACCTTCCTCATTGCTATTAGTAGTTCAGCCTCTTCCATAGGACTGACCTTTCCCTCTATTGGCTCCTCGTCCTCTCTGGGCATTCTGCCTTCTGGTGATTTTCTCTTCAGCCTTCATCGCACTCTGATACACTTCCTCAGTGTTGTTCAGAGACAAAATACTGATTTCATCCAAAATATCTAACCTTAGCCCATTAACATACCTAGCTATTCTTTTGGCTGTACCCTCTGTATATTCGGATCGCAAATTCACTCGATAGAACTCCTCTGTATACTCCCTCACCGTCAATCTTTTCTGTTTCATATTTTTCACCTGCCTGTGAAATGCAATCTGATAGTCCCTCGACAGAAATCTGCCCTTTAACTTGGCCACCATCCTTGAACAGGTTTTAATCGGTGCCTTGTTCAATATTTTCCTCTCGTTCTAGACACTATCCCACCATAGGGATCCGTGTCCCTACAATTTTGTCGCAGCGAACTTAACTCTGTGGTCTTCGCTGACTTCCTTGCACTCAAAGTATTTATCCATCTCACTAATCCAATCAAATAAAACTTCGATAGATAGGTTGCCGTCATAAGTCAGGAGTTCTGGCTTGGGTTTACTGGTTGCTACTAAAATAGATCTCAACAATCTCACTTCTGCAGACTCACCTTTTGGTCCATCTGCTGCTCCTTCAGTTTCCTCTTCACTGTCATCGCCTATTTCTGGATCTCTTCGTCTACCTGCCTCCACTGCCTCCAAACGGGCAGCAAGAATTCTAATCTCCTATCTCAATCCTTCCTTTGCCTATCTTCAAGCACCTATGCCACCACCCCGCCTTCCTCTCTCCATTACTCCTACTAACATAAAAAACCACTCTGATACCACTCTGATGTAACCCAGCCCACACTGGCCCACACTTCCACGAGTTCTCGACTTTACACCTCGTGTCGGACTTTATGACGTGTTAGATTTGGGTGTTATGTTGAGTCGTTGCATGCAATGTGGTCAGTAGATATTTGTTTGGCAACTGGGAGTGAGTTAATGTTGCATTCAATTTTCATCTATGAACCTCAGGCCTGGTTCCCTCCATTTGATCTTTGGCCAAAATGCTTTGGCTTCCCGGTTATTCGCGATTGTTTTGTTCTGCTGTGAGGTTTCTACAAGGGTTTGTTGGTTATACTGTATGGTTCTTGCTCTGGCGAATATGGCAATCTTTGGCTTTCCTCTGGGTGTGGCAGTGGGTGAATGCCGACCTTCTAAACTTAGTTATGTGTTTGCCTGTGGTTTTCTCCTATGGCTCGAGTCTGTTCCAGCTCTGGAGGTGCGCTCGCTCGAACTCTTTTCACACAATAAGCTCCTTGGTCTCATCCTGTCGTTCTTCTATGGTTTGGGTTTAGAATCTGGTCTCTTGTCTGATAATCACTCCTTGCTATTGTTTTATTGCCTCTGCCATTGTTATTGTTGCCTCTGCTATTATTATTGCTACCTCTGGTCTTTGTTTTCTGTATGAAATGGTTTAACTTCTGATTCCTTTGGATTAAGGTAACAAGATAATGGACTTCCGTGGCTATGAAATAGGTAAATGGTCCTCTCCTTGATTCAATTCAACCTTCTTCTGGCATGGATACTGACTAGAAATGCTCCTTCTGTCTCAACTCTGTCAATTTGTCAACATATTTGCTCCATGAACCCTTGGTCTGGCTTACTCAGGTAATTTATAGAACCCTCCTGTTTCTATTTCGACTTCGACTATAGTTCTCAATATACAGATGTATTGACTGTACTCTGTTTGTATGTGTAGGTCATTGGCTTGACCTAGGTATGCGGGTTCCTTCTGGGTTCAGTATCCCAAATGTAGCAACTCTCTGCCAGTAGGCTCTAGCTCTTAAATCCGTCAATGCACTATTAGGGTCTTGAGTTTTCTGTAGGGTTTGTAGCTTTCCGTTTTTGCTTTTCGTGTGTAGTCTATATCCCTTTCAAAGATGAAGCTTCAGTCTGGTTGTAATTCCTATTTTGGTTAACTGTTCATTTGAATTATGGGGGTTGTTGTTACCAAACCCTAGGCTAGGGTTTGTCCACTCTGGATGCGGCACTTGTTTTTATTTATAAATAAATGTAACATGTCTATGTATTGGTCAATAGCAATGAGAACATAGTTTTGTTATATCTGTTTTACTTATGAAAATTATGAAGAATTGTTCAAAAGTACCTCTGCCGTGGTTTGGTTTCTCCGGCACTCTATTTCCAGTTCTTTATCCTCTCGATCGTCTTGCTGTATTTCACTGTTCGGACTGTGGCTCAACTCGTTGGTTCTTCGCTCTGTATTTGGACATTTGCATGAATTCGATGTGGTTTGTTTGTTTGACGAGAACACAAGGAAAACACAACCTTATAGTGGTCGTTCACTATTTGTTAGTGTTGTTCTTAACAATTCGATAAATGAAAAATACAGTAGTATAGTAATAGGCAATGATACAGATGGACAGTTTTTGAAATAAGATCTGTCTTGGTTTTTATTTCTCTATTATGAAATTGCTGAACCTTTCTCTTGTCTTACATTGCTGCTTTTATACATTTTTGGTTACAGTTAATTGAAACTACCATTGCTTCCAGTTGAACATAAATGATATGGTTGTTGTAACTACAGTTCAGTTGACATTACAAGATCTTTATTTCGACAATTTTTGTCCTTTCTTATTTAAGTTGACAGATCAATTTTAAACTATTGTTTATTACTGTTTTGACCATAACAACCCTAACCATCCGTTTAACTTTGACTAACATAGCAACTAAAAGTAAAACAAAATAAAATCCTATCTCATGACCTGGTAAACTAATCATAAAAAAACAATCCAAATACTCAAACAACCTTCCAACCTGGCAGAGACTTCACCCAGTCATGGTGAGCTGGATGCTCCTGCATCAAAAACCTATAACCTATGTGTGATGCAGAGATCTTGGAACAATGTAAACTTTGAAATGAGAACATTTATTTATTTATTTTTTCGGGGTACATTTTCAACATTTTTTTTGCAATGACGTTAAGGATAAAATGTCATGACTTAGAAATCCCTTAAATTTTGTACAATATTTCAATCATGGAATTAAAACCAAATATCATGACTACAAAAAACCTTAAGTTTCCAACATATTTCAACCATGACATTTTAAAATTTTTCTATGACTATTTTTTTTTTTTTAAATAAATATCTGAATGAAAGAGTCATTATACGAAGAGTAATTTTTTTTCAAATGCTAAAAGTATAACAACTTCAAAATCTTACCCTAAGACAACTTGACACATTGCAACAAAAATTTAAAAATAAACCATCGAATTGACAAGCGGTGTAGGCAAATTGATCCATTCTAATGAAAGCTTAGATACCAAACATTAAATTGACACATTATGAGGTCGAACTCAATACATTATAAAGAAACTTTAAAATCAACTATCAAATTGACACATAATGGGATGAAGTTGCTAGTTGAGAATCAACACGGACCTTGCAGGAAAAAATAAAATCAAACAAAATAATAAAAATAAAAATGAAAAATACAAAAAAAATAAAAATTAAAACACTTAAAAAATCACAAGTTTAAAAAATAATAACAAGTAAATAAAAGATATATTAAAACATTAAAACAACATGACTTTAAAAAACAAATCAAAACTTAAGGTATTAAGAAATAAAACTAACACAAACCACTCTTTTAAAAAATTAATAACAAAGAAAATAAAAACAATGGAAAAATAAAAAAATATATATATAATAAAAAAACGACAAAAATTGTAAAAAAACAAAATCAACTTAAATATTTAAAAATTATAAAACAATTATATATATAACAATATATATATAATAATATATATATATATATTATTTATTATTATATAATATTTCAATAAAGAAATTAATTTTAAAATAAACAAAAGAAATAATAAGAAAAAATGATACTAGATCATTAAAAAAAAAAAAAAACTAAAAGGAACATTAAAGATAAATATTGTAACCTATTTTAAAAAATCATAAATAATTTTTAATACATAACCTTTTAAAAAAATTGAAAAAAACATTAGAAATTACAAAAAGGAGTTGCCTTTAGTGTGACTTTTTGGAAGCTTTTCCGGTGGGTTTTTTTCGGTTTTATTTCTCTAAATTCCAGGAGGAATTTATTGAAATCACAAGTTTGATGGTTAATCCCTGCACAATCAAAGTGCCCTGGGTTTTTCAGGGTGTTGAATCCATATATATAGTAAAAAAACTAGTTTAAATAACACAAATTAAGATTTCTCCTCAATTTTTTCCCGCTAGATTCTGGCACCGTAAAGTAAAAAAAGTCGCACTAAAGTGAACTCCTCAAAAAATGACCCGCCACTCCCATGGGCCTATTAGGTTGTGGGGATGGGGGGTAGGGCGTTGCGTGCAACCCTCTCCAGCCCACCCCGATGGCCCAATGGGCCCGCAGGGTAGCCCCCCTGCCGTCCCATCCCCATGGCCCAACATGCCCATGGGGCGGCCGCTCACACCCAACCCCTGCAACCTGTGGGGGTGGCGAGTCATTTTTTTAATTTTTAATCTTTTTTTAAAAGGTTATGTTTTTTAAAATTATTTATGATTTTTTTTAAAATATTTTCCATATTTAATTTTTTTAATTTTTTGCTTTAAATGTTTTTTTTTGGTTATCTAGTATCATTTTTTTATATATTTTTTCTTTTATTTTAAAAATAATTCTTGTATTTTCACTCTCTCTCTCTCTCTCTCTCTCTATCTTATCTCTATATATATATTAATATAATATATATATATATATTATATATAATATATTATATTTTGTTTGTCACATTTTAATTTGATTATATTTTAATATATATTTTTCTTTGTTTTTAATTTTTTAATTTTTTTAAATTTGTTTAGTTTTTATTTCTTAATATTTTAAGTTTTTAAGTTCTGTTCTATTTTTAATATTTTAAGTAATTAATTATTAATTAATTATTATTATTTATTTTTTATATTTATTTTTTTCAACTCGATCTCATTATTTGTCATTTGATAAACTAATTTTAAAGTGTCAAAAATATACCTTAAAAAATAATGTTGATGCCTTTCAAAATCCAAATGAAAATGACCAAAATTTAAAAAATAATATTCACATCTAATACATTAGAAAATTTAAAGTGTAAAAAATAAGCATTTTAAAAAAGGGGTTGATGCCTCATCAACATTTTTAAAAAATCAACATGAAAATCATTAACATGTAAAAAAAAATGTTCATAAGAAAATTTTAGGTGTTGATTCCTCCTTAACACTTTTAAAAATCAACGTGAAAATCACTAACATTTAAAAAAATGTTCATAAGAAAATTTAAAGTGCCTAAATATGTTCCAAATAAAAAAGGTGTATTCTAAATCAACACTTCTCAAAATCTAACGATTTTCTTTCTACCTCAAAAAAACAAGTAATCGTATCATTTCTTGTTTTAAAATAAAGTGTATAAAATATGCTCCAAATACAAAAAGGTGTATTCTGCATCACCACTTTTCAAAATCAGTCCATTTTTTGTTACCTCAACAAAACAGGTAATCGTATCATTTCTCGTTTCAAAGTTTACTTTTTTTTTTGGTTATTTTTAGGTAAATGTCTAATCTACTGTAACCTTCCCTTTAACTATTTTGAGGATGGGATCCAAGGTAGGTTGCAGGAAGGAGACCAACGGGAAGCAGGCTAGGGCTTGATTAATGATACCTTCTGTTATGTTGCTATCACTCGATGCCTTTGGTGCTACAGAGATTGTGGCTCTGATGACTACAAGGTCACCATGTTAACCATCGAAGAGATTCTAAGGCCCCTCAAGCTAAGTTAGAAGGGTTGCACTATAACTCTATATAACTAGCTCATGCTAGGAGGTAAATTATTAGTGCAATCTAGACTTGGTATGCTAATGGAAGAGATTATGGGTAAGATTATCTTGAGTTAATATTGCTTAAGTTATTTAAGTAATTATGTGAAATCTGTCTTAATGCAAGATTACTTAACAATGTTGTGATACAATCTCAAACAAGATGAGTGCTAAGAGATACAAGTGTAAATTTCAAGTAACCCACTTATCCACCAATGATTATTAACATAAGATATTATGCCAAAATTTAAAAGCCCAAACAATTTCTATTTATCCACAAGATAAAACTTAGATTTTGAGTGCAAAGTTAAACAATCTCTAGGAGCGAGATAAGATAAGCCAATTTCAGATTTATGACAATTTATATCAGCGATAATAACTTAGAAATTCAGACTGTATCAATGCTATGACAACAACGAGAAAAACACTTCAAATGATGAAATTCGCCCAACACATGAAACATAAAATTTCTGATTTGACCAGCAATGTAAATTAACTTATTTAGCACACTTTATGAAGATGTATTTGGTGATATTTCAGCCCTGATTTCAAAATTACAACAGTGAACAATCACAGATCAACAAGCTAAAGATGTTAAAAATGAATGGCCATTATTTTCAGAAATAGTAAAAATGCACTAGAACTTGAAAAATTATTTTTTAGGGCTTTTAAGGAGTGTGAGTCATAAATTTCAGAGATGATAAATTTATTACAATGGTAAGTTAATGGCAAATCAACAATCCAAAAATACTGAATATGCTTACCAAAATGTTTAAAAATAGTAAGTTTTTACCGAAAACTAAAAATTTAATTTTGTTTATCCTTATCAAGTATATGCTTCATAAATATTTCACACTTGAATTTCCGAGTTATGTAGTAAATTCCAATAAGCTAGAATGTTAGATCTAAGTCAAATTAAAGACTGCCCAAGTGGCCAAAACTTGTGAAAATTTAGATTTTGTAATTCTAATTAATTTTGTCCAATTAAAATGTGATTTTAGGGCTTAGATATTAGTGATTTGATTGCTGTAATAAAATTGAAGCAAAACAAAGGTTTAGAGGCCAAACCCTAGTCCCAAGGCCTTGAAGATCCCACCATTGAAAATAGTTGACACTTTGGGATCACGTTTTTGCTTGAAAAATATGAATCTTGAGACCTTAAACCTGTAAAACCGGCAAGTATTTAGCCTCAAAACTTCATATTAGGGTTTCAGGTCAATTCTAGAGCAAAATAGGACAAGAAAAGAAGAACAAGTCTAAGAGTGATGAATTTTCAGGGATAAAAGGGCCAAGATGGTAGATCGTGGCCCAAATATGAAGAATAAGGCCTGAAAGAGCCAACACTATGCCTAATGAGGCTAGCATTAGGGGTATGGATGGTTCAGGGACTTACGGAAAAGCCTAAGGCATATGGCCTAGGTCCTAAAGGCCACAAAGGAAGTGATGTAAGCCCTTAGAGGGCTGCGGCTTATGGAAAGAGGGGGAAAATAGGGAGAGGAGGCCAAGAGGAGAGGAAGAGGGGGAGGAGAGGGATGGGCATAGGTTCGAGAGGGGAAGGAGGGTTTGCGACAAGCCTAAGACTGCTGAAAAGGAGGCCAAAGGCCTTCTAGTTCTGCGACTAGGGAGAGGAAGGGAGGGTGCAACCCCTAAGGGTCACGACCAGCCTTAGGAAGGTTGAAAACCAAGACGCAGAGGGAAGAAGGAGAAATGATGAGGTTAAGGAGGGAAGAACTGGGGCTAGAAGCCCTGAAAAGTTTGAAACCCTTGCTCCATTTTTTTTTTTATACTTCAACTCTTTGATTTTCTGAAAATTTCCAAGAGACTAAATCTTACCCTCAAGGGCCTAGATCTAGATCTTGTTCCTCTTGAATCCTTGATTTAACCTATAAAAATAAAACTTACAACACCCAAATCCCAAATATATACAAAATGATTCTAAAAGACCAAACCCAAGTTATAAAAAATAATTTACAATGTAATTTACAAAATATACATGGGTTTTTAAAATAGATTTTGATAAGATATCTTTTATGATTTTTTTCATTAACAAAATGGCTAAAATTCTCAAGAAAAAATAATGTGCACTATAACTCAAGTGAAGATTCAATCCACCATATAAAAACTAGAGATCTAAGCAAAGTAACCATTGCCCATAATCTGTGAACTTGGATACCAAGGATTGAGTACCTACACAAACTATGTATTATCTCAAAATAATAATATAAAACACCACATAGGAAGCCTGTAGTCAATACATACCACAAATCAATGACAAGAACATCTTCAGTTGCACCCCAATGTCTTTTATTATAGTAGAAAAAATAGTTCCCTGTGGGACAATAGTTTACAAAATGTTTCAGTAGCAATTATAGCTAGAGATTAAGATGACTAGAGACTCAATTGGCCCTATAATTTATAGATAAATCCTCCAAATGAAAAAATAGTGGCTAGTTTCTTTGATCCCTATCAAAATAATCTTGATCGTTGACAAACACTTCAAGATCTTTTAATCTTGGCTTTTGGTTTTTTTATTTTTGAGGAATTTTCGAATTTATCAATTTTTTTTTTTAATTAGCTCAAAATTAATTATTTTGAGCTAATTTCCTCAAAAAATTGACTTTGACTTAACCACCAAGGTCCAAGGGTCCAAATTTTCTTGAAAAGGACAATATTCCATTGGTGGAAGGCCTTTAAAAATTAACTCTTTTAAGACCCTCAAAGTTTTCCATCTGGAGAATTTATTTTCCTAAGACATTTTAACTTAACTCTAATTAATTAATTTTCTAGCTTAGGATTTAATTTTATTTTTTTAGGATAGTTAATTAATTTACAGATGAGGGGATTTAATTATTTTTACATAATATTTTTCATTTACAAGACTCGAAGAGTGAATACACATTTGACTTAGACCCTCAAGACACATAACCCATCTGTGACACAATATGATCTAGTAAACCAAATGATTTGTAATAAAATAATTAAGCCAATTAGCTTAAATTATTCTCAAACCACTTTTACATTAGAATCAACTAAAAACACTAGGAATCACCTAATAATTTGACAATAAATTTCACCCTCAATTTGGTGTTTAAGTTGGAGGGAAAAAACTATTCTGATTTGTTGTGTCTAAAAACATAAGTAATCAGCGAGGTTAAAAATCCTCCTAGGATGAAATTCTTCATCAAGTTATAGGCTTACCTAGGTAGTTAAATAAACTCAAGGTTTAACTAAGATCATTTACAATATATAGCTTGCATAATGGGATGACCATGACACATGGACTGTTGATATGTGATTTGATCCTTGTTAAAAAAGTTGGTACTTCTCTTCCCTGGAACTTTGACCATTTGAGTGCAAAAAAGTCTTAAGGTTTAGCTCAATTGATCGAGTCATCATCATTAAAACATCTTTGATATCAAGAGAACACGGGTTCAATTCTCTCGACACCCTTGGAGTCAAGTTTCATGGTTGAGTCGACAGAAAGTGATCCCTTAAGGTAGATCTGCTTGGTACAAATATTTCATGGATGTAGCAGTCAAGATCATTGAACCAAAAAAATAAAAAAAATATTGACTAAATAATCCATTATATTCTATTAAGAAAAATAAAACTATTATATTTTAAAGTTGTGCTTTATTTACTTTCTTTATTAAAGTTAGATGATAATGATTTTTTTTTTTGTATGATCTAATACCATATAGCAGGTATCAATATCAAAATGTTAAACTAGACTCATGTCAGATAATACGTTTTACCACCCATTTGGAAGGGCACTTGATAATACATTTTGTTAAACATTTGGGTGGGATTTTTGAATTAAATTGCAAAAAAAATCATGTTTTGAAGATTTATGTATGTTTATATTGATGACTATGAAAATGATTTGGAATCACCTCAGATATATTTTTGTGTATAATATAGATGCATATATAGGGTATCAAATCAAAAAAGTTAAAGTAGACTCATGTTGGTTAATATATTTTATCAAACATTTGGATGGGAGTTTTAAATTAACATGCAAAATGTGTTTTGATTAAGATTTATGTATTGTATGTATTGATAACCATGACAATGGTTTGGACTTGCTTCAAATATGTTTTTGAGTATAATTTAGATAGTAGGTCGCTTTAAGGGAGGACTAAGGAGTTTAGATGAGATGTTTAATGGATTATGTATATGAATAATAGGGATGAAAATTTTTACATTTAAGGGAATTAATGCATATAAATATCAAGGGAATCAATTTTTTTTCATTTTTTTTATTTTTATTTTTTATTTTTTATTTTTTAAGTGTTGTTTTTGGTAAATAAACTTTATAAGTTACATTTAGGGTTTAAAGTTCTAGTATTTTCCTTTCTTAACCATGGTGCTTGAACTCATAAAATTTCTTTTAAAGCCTAAGCCTCTTACTCTCTCCTAACATATTTTAGGCTTTAACACCCATTTATTTTTACATAGAGGAACCACATACTCTTTTAAGAATGCATGCTCACTTTTATAAACAAATACATAAATTTATAACATAGTACATGGAAGGAAATCTAGAGGTATGCATGGGGCATGCATAATTTTTTTACAAGGGCGAAAGAATTTGGATAAGACCATATGCTTACTCCTAAATTACATGCAAATTCCTAAATTTTCAACAAGCAAGTGCTCTTCTTGTAATGATTTCAAGAAGCAACTTCTTCCACTCACCCATAAAACTAACCAAAGATGGTTTGTTTGTGGAGGAATAGAACCTTATAAAAGATGTGAAATTGGCTTGGAGAAGGTTGCTCAGTATAGAAGGAGGTACCTTTTATTATAGAAAATATATAGACAATATTGAGCTTATTTGTGGGGTAAACAATTTACACACATCCATTTACAACCTCATTACCTTATTAGCCCATAGAACACAAAAATAGTTTGCACAATGCTATTGATTTCACCTAATTATTAGATCAAATATCAAGTTTCATTTCAAATTCAACTTCATTTTTCATTTAAAGTTAAATATAATTTACTGTATCCACCACCTTTAAATTGAAAATTATAGTAAAGCTTATAGTCATAGTTTTTTTAAGGATATTTTTTCAAATAATGTTTAGTATTTAAATTTATAGTATCATTTCTAATTAATTTAATTAAAATTTTATTTTCATTATATTTCATTTGAAAAAGCATGTAAATTTATTGTGTATTGAAGTCATAATTTCTATTAATCACAAAAACAAAACAAAACAATTCATAATTATATCATTCAATTCTTTTATATAATTATGTTTGTCTATGTAGAGTATTTTATAATATTCTTAGTAATAGTTGTTTTTTTGTTTTTTGTTTTTTTTGTTTTTTCTAAATAAGACTATTCTATTATTCACATTAAAGGTGTACAATTACAACACGACGAGCACAAAGAACTAGCTATCCAGAAGGAAAGGTAGCATGAAACAGAAAAGTGTCCAGAACATAGAGGTTGGACAAGACCAAGTTTTGCAGTCCCGTGCAGGGGATCCAGAGGAACACAATTTAGCATTTCTGAGCTTACCAATTTTACAAAAAAACACACATGATTGACCTCGACACAATAGCATATACAAAAATTATCAGTATTGACAAAAAGCCCTCGCTACTGGGCCGCATAACCTGAAAAGAAGCTGCATATCTTGGATTAAGCTTCAGGAGTCTCCTCCATGATCCTGCACCATCCACCATCAGCCAGGTCCTGAGCTTGGGCCTCCTCATTTGCAGTCGAACCCGAGGGCGTAGTCTCCATCATTGTGTCATTGACGTTGCTGGCTGGCGTTTCCATGTCTCGCGAGGAACCTGCAATTGGCATCGAATCTGTTCCCTGGTCCTCCGGTAGAACACTGGATTTGCCCTCTTCTTGGGCTTCCTCGAGAAAGAGCACATATACATGGGCAATGATTCGAGGACGGTTCAGGGAGCAGTTGAATGTGAAGATTGCAGAACCGAAGGAGGGCGAGGACGAGGAACTTGGAGAGCTGGGTTCAATAAATTGACTGGGCCTTAGAATGCTCCCTCTTCCATTGCGAGTGCGAGGGTGCTGACTAGAAGTAGTGTCACCGGAAGAAGGGCAAGAAGGCGCACCCCTAGAGGTGCCTCTGTGGCTGAGCATTCTTTGGCGGAGCCGAGGCATGATAGCAGAGACAACACCTTTGTGAATTACATAACAGACCACCAGAGAGATATGACTAAGACCATACATACAGACTATCGGATGGGAGCCCAAAGCAACAACGGGAGTCGGGGAATTAGACAGAGGCTTCGTGCTAGCTGAGCCAAAGCCCAACCAACACAGCACAAGGGACAACAGAAGAAACCCATGGCGGAGTCCGGTTATTATGCGCCTTCCCCTACCTTGAGACGCTCTTGCCGTGACTGTGGCATTCATGGGAGCCGAGAGCCAAAACAAGATAGCGCGTGCGGAGGTGAGCGGAGTATTAATGTCGCCATCATAAATTCCTTTAAACCAAGTGAAACCCACCTGCTTGTGACCCTCCCTCCACATGGATCCGGCTCCGCTGTACAGGGATGGCAGGTGGCGGCTCTTCATAGCCCACTCCAGTCCCATCGCATTGAAAGCGGCCTTAGACACCTGCATTTGGGAAAAAGGTAGTGGGCTTGGCCCGGTTTAGACTAACTACTCATACGACCAGCTACGACCTTGCTCGGGATCGAACACAAGACCGGTCCCTCATGACGAGGCTGACTTTACCACTAAGCCGTCTCCACGACCTTATTCTTAGTAATAGTTACATATCAAAAGTTTAGATTTATCTCAAGTGGTTATTCTCTTTCTACCCTTTTAATTAATTTGATTAATTAAAAAACGTATATGAAATGAATTATAGTTTTTTCAGCATGTGATATTGATAAGCCATGGTAGTCGCCCATGGTATTATAAAAATCATATTTACTTGTTAAGAATTTCCATGGTTAAGTGAGGGTGAGTGTTTTTTTTTTTTAAATGTATATATGTTTAAGTCATATATCATTTATTTTTTATAATTAATAATAATAATATAAATTTGAAATAGCCCTAGCTCATTAACAAGTGTCGTGAAATAAAGTGTTATGTACCAAGATCAAGATGTTCTAGGTTCAAATCCCTCGACTAACCTATGTCTACAATAGGGGTATAAGTGAGTACGAAAGAGATCACTTGCCCAATTCCTCTAGTCAGAAAATACTACTCAATTAATAATTAGTTATATATATATATATATATATATATATATATATATATATATATAATATTATATATATATATATATATATATATATATATATATATATATATATATATATATATATATATCTTGACAATGTGAAATGCATTAAAGTGTTTTGATGCTATTTAATTTATATGATTGTGTTACTTTATTTTTTTAAAGCTAATTTCTATTACTTCAAAATATCAAGTTACAACATTCCATCCTCCATTGGTAAACACACTACATGATACTACATTTACTACATTCCTAGTATTAGATACCAATCATAGATTTTTCCCTTTATTTTTCCTTCTGTGTAGATGTCGATCTATTTCAAGGAATTATTAAGAACACATGTAATTGCGACATTGGCATCATTTCTTTGAGACAACTGCATTTTTAATGGTTCTATCATATTTTCATGTCTCCATATAATCCAAAAGAAAAAAAAGTAATTATAATAATCCACAACATTAAACCATAGTAAAATTGTTTTAAGTGAATACATTTACCATTGGATATCGTTTTCTTACCACATGAAATTACACTAATTCCAATAGAAACACATTAACTTCTACATTTAATGTATTGCGCAATGGATTGGTTTTACATTAACATTCTATAGAAAACATTTAACAATTTTCATTCCCCTGTCCTCCTGAGCGATGGCGGGAGCAGGTCTCAGGAAACCTTCATCTACTTACTAGTTGTCCTTCCCTCCTCGACAACTCTCCTCCATCGACGAGCTTTCGCGCTTTGAACTCATCCAACAACAAAGTGTATCCCTAATTGTTCTGGTTGTTCATCGATGAGGTTTCATTGTGTTTTGTTTAGAATTACATGCTTGGTTTGGCTCTCCTGTGACTTTCTTACTCCATCGAATCGTTGTAAGTTGTCAAACACTACACCTCTGATGTTGAGGCATGGCTGGTTGGATCTTCTACTGACTCTATTTCCACTACAGATCCCACCCAACGCGTGACCCTTACAAGTACACACGATTTTCTGAAGTGTTTGTTCCTGTGTGTTCTTATTTTGTTATCCTTCTATCAATCGTAATGTTTTCTTTTGATTTGTTTTCAGGTTCCTTCATAGACACCTTAGCACTCAAGGTGGTTATGCAAGGCACTGCCTCCAGAGCTCTGTCATGGCTTTGTGTTCTGGCCAAAGTTATTTCTTCAGGTATGTGAAAGAATTTCTTCCTCTCGAAGCCTATAGGCGACAAAGTTTGAATAGACCAGGTTATGGTTTCCAATTGACTTCTCTTCTTGGGCACCTTCCGTAAGGTTAATTCCTTTATTATTTATGGCGTTTCATATTTTGATGTCGTTTTTTCTCTTTTAGATCTTCTGGGTATGCGACATAGCTTCGCCCCTCTGTAGAAAGCCTCTGTCAATGTAATGTGTTACAATTACTTTATTAGCAGTATAATTTTCGAGGGTTCCTTTTCAGAAAGTTTCCCAAATTCATTGTGAGGCTCTATTTGTTAAAACCCTTGAGTTTGGCATTGAAGAGGGTTCTAAACCCTAGTTGAACTTGTGATTTTTTTATTACAAGCTATGAAGTTCCAGTTTCAAGATTTCATTGTAAATTTGCATGTACAGTTATTAAGTTTCCATTTCAAGCTTTCACTGTAATTTTGCTTGATCCAAATGGATTCGAGAATGCTCTCTAAGTCTTCATAAATTCTTTAAAAATCATTCCAAAGATCAAAATATTTTAAAAGACCAAAGTTAATGCAAGAGGAAACACTCTTAACAGGGCAGAGAAACACTATCGGGAGGCCCAAAACCCGTGAAAATAGAGAAAACAAAGTATCAGCGGCTTTAACACAACGTTAAATTAGAGCCATCGAATCTAGCCGATCAACGACCCAAATCTGATCCACGAATCGCAATCGGCCAGGATAGACAGCGGGTATCGGTGCATAGCTCATGAAAGTTGCGACGATGATTGGCAGAGTTAATCTAGATTGTCGATCAAGTGCACAGATCGACGACCCATACTACATCACCGGATTGCTATTGGGGGATTGCAGAAGCACTTAAAAATGGCCTGAGGGTTATTGCGATGAGCAACTATGATATATCGCATTGCCGCATCACATCGAAATTGTGCAAAGGAGTGATTACAATCGACGGGGGTCATGTGCGATATGCAATATCACATTGAAACATGGAGCACGACCGATATCAATACACCATGTGACAACCATACCTGATAGCATTATAAAGGAAATTCGATATAATTTGAAGTTTGTAACAGAGCCATTTTTTTTCATGTATTTTTCGCGATTTTTGTTGTATTTCCAAAACACAAAGGGATGGAACATTTTGATATGTGATAGAGACTTGTGGATGGAACTAATAGGGGAATGAATCATATTTAAGGACTTTTAAAGTCCAATATATTGAGTTTTGGCAGACTTTCTCTGTTACAACACATTTTCCCTGTGTTTAACAGAGCGCTGCTGTTTCAAGAGTTTCAGAGGCCCGCAGCACTATGGCGTTACAGAATGGGTGGCCACCTCCTCTCTAGGCGTTAAACAATGATTGTATCACGTTGAGAGAGGGATTCAAAGTGGACAAAGGCTAGGGTGACCGAGAGACAGGAACATGAAACGAACAGGCAACACATTTTTTGCTATAAAGCCACAGACAAAGAGCATAGTAGGGGAGGCAGTATTGCAGGCAAACGTCGAGACAGAGTTTGCACAGAGATAGAGAGCACTAAGGGAGTTTGTGTACTCATAGAGAAACCTGAGAGGTTCAAGTAAAGCTCTTGTATTGTAATCTGTTGTGTGTGAGGCTCAAATTGAGCTCACTGTTGTAAACATAACTCTTCTTGAAGACATAATAGAGAGGCCACCACTGAAGGTTGGACCAGGAGATGTAGCCTAGGAGTATTGGATGAAATCCTCATTAAATTTGTTGTGTTATGTGTTGTCTATTATGTTTTGTTTACTGCTTCATTGTTTGTGAATTTCGCAATCTTATTGATCCATTGCATAAAATGACATAGAATAATCCATGCACATAAGTCTGTAATACCTTATTATTGTCTTAGATCTCATTTTCAGATCATTGCTTATACAATTATTAAGTTTCAGTTTCAAGCCCCAAATGAACTCATTCTATTGCATTCAAGATTTCATGGTTCGACTAGCTTACTGTGTTTTTGAATTAAATCTACCATTAGCAATCTGTCTTTAGAATTATATGTCTCTTATTTTCGAATTCTATTGGTGATATTAATTTAGTTTTCCGAAATTCAGTCGAGGGTTCTGTACTACACTCTATCTCCTTTGTGCGGTCAATTCTATGCTTCATTAGGAGCGGTTTCGACCCGCATTCAGTAATATTGTTCCTCGTTTGGATAGTTTTAAGCTGTGAGGGTTCTTAAACTCTTAGGGTACGTGTAGCTTGAGGTTGTCTTTCCCTTTTGTTTACTCTACTTTTGGCGATCCACCACAAGCCTATTAAAATAGTTATTGAAGTTCTTTGTTTATTTAATTTCATTTAGCGATTACACGGTTTGTGGCAAATATATTTAGCACAAGGGGAAAGGAACCATGCACCACCCAAATAAGTAAATAATGATAATAGTCTCCTGCAACTGTAAAGGAATGGGCACACCTATTAAAGAAAATGCAACAAGAGACATTTTTGTTAGAAAATTATATATTACGGAGCAATGGAACACATAAAATATTGCAGAAATATAAACACAGAAAACGCATAAAACAAGAGAGACACAGATATAAGTGGTTCACCTAGTTTGGGCTACATCCACGGAGAAACAACCAGTCCTTCTTTTATTATATTATCCAACAAACTGAAGAGGTACAACCTACAACAGATCCACTCTTTTATTATATTATCCAACAAACTGAAGAGATACAACCTACAACAGATCCACTGTAACACCCTCTTCGCTCTCAATCTCCTCTCTCTTCCTCACTTAGAATACAAATATACATAGACAAAATACAATTCCATCATATATAGTGAGGGGTTGCCTTCTATGGCAAAAACCCTAAATTAAACATATCTTCTACCATTAGATCATTCGCCTAATGAACGACCCAGATTGACTAGAAATTACTAGACTTTTACAAGGCAATTTTACATTTATTTTTAGCTTCGGGGGTGCTGCCGCCGAACCCTCGCTAGGGGACCACTGGCCCCGAACCCTCCAGCCGGGGGGGATCGGCCCCCCTGAACCCTCCGCAGGGGGGACAAGTCGCCCCCCCCGCGTGGAGTGGTGTACAATCTTCCTGGGGTATACATCTAGCTGAGACCTTTGAATATAGAAGATAATCAGGCTCCACATCCAACAATCTCCCACTTGGAGACTGATTATAGAAACTCCACCGTTGCTTCATTTGCTAGACAATGACTCCACTTTGGACCTTGTTGTTTCTCATATTCTTCATCGTACTTGAATACCAATTGAAACTGAGCAAATTCTCAGTTTCTCCTTGGTTACAACTTTTGTTAGCATATCTGTAGGATTTTGGCTAGTGTGTATCTTTTCCAGCTTCAACTGTCCATCTTCCAATGCTGACTGTATGAAATGGTACTTGAGCTATATATGTTTAGTCTTGTAATGAAATGCAAAGTTCTTTGCAAGATGTATAGTACTCTAGTTGTCACTGTTTAACCTGCCCAACTCCTGCTTCTTACCCAATTCATCCAAAAACCTTTGTAACCAAATCATTTCTTTACTAGCCTCTGTAACAACAACATACTTTTCTTTTGTTGTTGAAAGTGCAAAAACACTTTGGATTTTTGAAATCGAACTGATAGTTGTTCCACCTAAGTAAATACATATCCTATAATGCTCCTCCTATTATCTTTGTCACCTGCCATATCTGCATCAACATATCCCTATAGAGCAATGTTTGAACCACCAAAGCATAATGCTTGATTTGTGGTACCTCTCAAATACCTTGCCATCTAATGTTCTTTTCCTGGATTGTTCATATACCTGCTTACAACTCCCACTGCATGTGCAATATCAGGCCTTGTGCAAACCATTGCATACATTAAGCTTCCAATTGCTGATGCATATGGAACTTTAGACATATGAAGCCATTTCTCCTAAGTCTTGGGACACGCCTCCTTACTTAATTTGAAATGGATAGCCAAAGGTATACTAACTGGTTTTGCATTCTGCATATTAAACCTTTTCAACACCTTTTCTATGTACTCACTTTGAGACAATGTTAATTTGTGATTCTTTCTGTCTCTAGTTATTCTCATACCAAGGATTTGTTTTGTAACACCCAAATCCTTCATCGCAAATGAGTTTTCCAATTTCCTTTTGAGCAAATTTATTTCTTGCATGTTAGAACCTGCAACAAGCATGTCATCTACGTACAATAACAATATAATATAGCTGCCATCATTTTTCCTTTTGAGATAAACCCAATGATCAGAGTGACACCTAGTATAACCTTGTTTAGACATAAACCTGTCAAATTTTAGACACCACTGCCTTGGAGCCTGTTTTAAGCCATACAAGCTCTTCTTCAAGTTTCACACTAGTTTCTCCTTCCCTTTTACCTCATATCGTTGTGGCTAATGCATATATATCCCTTCCTCCAAATCCCCATGGAGAAAGGTTGTATTTACATCTAACTGCTCAAGATGCAAATCTTCAACTGCTACTAGAATTAGAATAGTTTTGATTGAAGTCATTTTCACAATAGGAGAAAATATCTCATCAAATTCTATACCCTTTTTCTGTGCAAACCCTTTCACTACAAGTCTAGCTTTATACCTTTTTCTACCTCCATCTTCTTCCTTCAACTTGTAAATCCATTTATTCTGCAATGTTGTTTTACCTACAGGCAACCTGACTAAGTCCCAAGTCTGGTTATGTGCTAAGGAGTCCATCTCTTCTTTCATGGCATTCTCCCACTTCTTCCTAGTTTCTACCTGCACTGCTTCTTCATAACATTCTGGTTCACCAGAATCAGTCAACAATACATAATATAATGAAGGAGAGTATCGTTCAAGGGGTCTACTTATCCTAGTAGATCTTCTAACACCACTTTCAGGTGTTTGAAGTGCTTGTTGTTGTTGTGGTTGTTGTTTTGGTTGTTGATCATCATGATTTTCAGGGACCATCACTTTTCCTATGATATCGTCAAGCACCGTGTATTCTTTGTTTTCTTTTTCTTGTATCTTTTCCTACAGCTGATCCTTATACAAAACCTTTTCATTGAATATGACATCTCTGCTCCTAATGATTTTGTGTTTTTCATAATCATAAACGCGATAACCAAAATCATTAACACCATATCCAATAAAGGTACATTTCTTTGATTTTGCCTCAAGATTTGTTCCATTTTCTTTGTTAATGTGGACAAAGGCTTCACAACCAAAAGTCTTTAAAAATAGTAGTTTACCTTTTTACTTGTCCATGCCTCCTCTGGAATACCACCATCCAAGGAACTTGAAGGCCCTTTGTTTATTAGATAAAAAATAGTATCTACATCATCTGCCAAAAATTGTAAAGACAATCTTGATGCAATCTCATGCACCTTGCACGATCCATGATTGTCCTGTTCATCCTTTCTGACAAGCCATTTTCTTGTGGTTTTCCTGGATTTGTCTTCTCTCTACGAATTCCATTCATTGAAAAGTACCTATCAAACTCTTTGCTGCAATATTCACCTCCATTATCTGATCTGAGACACTTCAACCTTTTTCCTGTCTCAATCTCAACCAAAGCTTCCCATTTCTTGAAAGTATCAAATACATCAGATTTATTCTTAATACAATAAATCCAAGTTTTTCTAGTTGCATCATCAATAAAAGTAACATAATAATGAGAGCCAACAAGAGATGATACCTGAGCAGGTCCCCATACATCTGTATGCACAAGCTCAAATTTTTCATTCTTCTTTTCTTTCCCAACTCTAAGGAATTTGACTCTCTTCTGTTTTCCATAAACACAATTCTCACAAAATTTTAAATCAACATGCTTCAAACTTGGCAACAAATTTCTTGAGTGAAGAATCTGTTTCCCCTTCTCACTCATGTGCCCACGCCTATGATGCCACAATGCCATATCTTCTCTTGTAGAGGTTAAAGCATTAACAGAATTAGAAATACCATTGTATAGTACAATTTACCAACCTTTTCTCCTTTCGCTATTACCAGGGATCCTTTAGTGACCTTCCAGGTTTTATCTGTGAAAGTAGTTATGCAGCCTTCACCTCCCAACAACGTTGTTGAAATTATATTTTTCTTCAGACCTGGGACATGCCTTACCTCCTTCAATAGCCATTGATTTCCATTCTATTGTTTTATGAAAACTGTACCCATTCCAACGATTTTACAGGGTTTATCATCACCCAATCGAACCTGTCCAAAATCTCCTTGAACATAATCATGAAAATGTTTCTTATTAGGTGTGGCATGGAATGAGGCTCCTAAATCTACCACCCAGGCATCAATAATATTTTCTAGTGAAAGAATCAAAGCATCTTGCAGCACATCACCTATTACATTTGCTTCATGATTAGTTTCTTGCTACGCGTCTTCTTCTTTTCCCTTCCGAGACTTGCAGTCTTTCTTTAGGTGTCATTTCTTCCTACATTTCCAGCACACTATTCACGATCTGGACTTGGATCTACCTTTTCTTGACTTACTGCGATATCCTGGGCTCTTTCCTGTTTCCATTTTTCTTCCCCTAGTCTCTGTAGTCAAAGCATTGCCTGATGTCTCATCGGAGCTTTTCCGTTGCATTTCCTCGCTAAGGATTGCACCGACAACATCATCAAAATTTAAAGTACTAGATCCAAAGAAAAAGTTACTAATGGCCATAACTAAGCCATTCCAACTTTCTAGCAATGAGCACAAAAATAATAGAGCGATAACTTCATCATCAAAAGTTACCCCTACAGAACTTAACTGACTTGTAACTGTATTAAAATCATTTAAATGGTCTGCAACAGATCCACCATCTAACATCTTCATATTAAACAAACGCTTCATAAGAAATACCTTATTTGAGGCTGAGGGTTTTCATATAGTTCAATGTTGACATTAAACCCTCTGTTGTCATTTCCTTTGAAACATTAAATGCTACTGATGTAGCTAGGCACAACCATATTGTTCCAATTTCCTTTTTGTCAATAATGTTCCATTTTGTGTCTATCATACTCGTCGGCTTCTTTGTCTTTTCGCTCAATGGTAGGTACAGATCTCTCTGATACAGATAATCTTCCATCTGCATCTTCCACAACTGGTAGTTATGGCCGTTAAATTTTTCGACCCTAAACCTACCATCTTCTGCCATTGCTCCCACTCGAACCAGGAACCCTTCTCTCTCCTGTGAGTTTATCAGCGAAATAGACCTTCGACTCTGATACCAGTTGTTAGAAAATTATATATTACAGAGCAATGGAACACATAAAATATTGCAGAAATATAAACACAGAAAATGCATAAAACAAGAGAGACACAAATATACATGGTTCACCCAGTTTGGGCTACATCCATGGAGAAATAGCCAGTCCTTCTCCTATTATATTATCCAACAAACTAAAGAGATACAACCTACAGTAGATCCACTATAACACCCTCTTCGCTCTCAATCTCCTCTCTCTTCCTCACTCAGAATACAGATATACATAGATGCAATACAATTCCCTCACATATAGTGCGGGGTTGCCTTCTAGGGCAAAAAACCCTAAATTAAACATAACTTCTACTGTTAGACTATCTGCCTAATGAACGGCCCAAATTAACTAGCAATTACTAGACTTTTACAGGGCAATTTTACATCTATTTTTAGCTTCGGAGGCGCTGCCCCCGAACCCTTGTCGAGGGACCACTGGCCCCCAAACCCCCCAACTGGGGGGGAATTGGCGCCCCCGCACCCCCCTCGCATGGAGGGGTGTACAATCTTCCTCGGGTATACATCCGACTGAGACCTTTTAATACAGAAGATAATCAGGCTCCACACCCAACAGTTTTGACAAATGAGAACCCAGATATCCTTATGATCCAGGAGTCAAAAGTAAATAGCCAAGAATCAGAAAATCTTTAAAAAAAAGTTCAGGCAATATGAAGGGGAAGCAATCCAGGCAACTGGAGCATCAGGAGACATATGCACAATTTGGAAAAAAGAAAGATGGGAATTAATGGGGAGGAAAGTAGGGCAACACTAGATTCTAATGGATCTTAGGGGGATCAACACATAAGAGAAATACAGGGTGATAAATATCTATGCCCCCAACCACTATAAGGAGAAAGAACAGTATTAGTCAACAATAAAGGAAGTATTACAAGAAACTCAAGATGGAAAAATAATTTTAGGAGATTTAAATCTGGTTAGAAGCACCGAAGAAAATTTTGGAGGAAAATTTCATGCGGATCCATCCAGAAGCTCTTTAGAAGAAATAATGGAACTATATAGCCTTCTAGATATTCCTCCAAACAATGGAAAATATATCTAGAATAACAAGAGAGTGGGTAAAAGTAGCATAAAATAAAGATTGGATAGAATACTGATCCAAGACAACATAGCAGCACTGTACAACTCTATCAAATCCAAAATCATTCACACCATAGCCTTTGATCATAAACTCGTTGTAATAGCAATGGCAAAATGGAAAACCAAGGCCCACTCCCGTTCAGGTACAACTCAATCTGGGATTGCAGCACAAAAATCAACGAGTTAGTGAAAGTAGCATGGGCACTAAGAATATCAGGCTCACCACAGTACATATGGGAGACAAAATAAAAAAATGTAAGAATCAAGCTAAAGGAATGGGCAAGGGTAAATTAAATAAAAAAGAAAAGAAAAGAGAAAAGAGTTGCAACAGAAAATGGACAGCTTGCAGGCTGAAAAAGAAAGTAAAGAAGAAAGCAAGCAAGAATACCTTAAAGAGAAAGAAATTTTCTGGGAGATATACAAAGAAAATAGGAAAGAGGAGGAAGAGGCAAGACTGAAATCTAGAAACCTCTCGCTTAAGGTAGGGGATAAGAATACGATCTTTTTTCATAACAGTATGAAAGTCAGAAGAGCTAGAAATCAGATAGAAAAAATACAAGTGGAAAATCAAGAAATTAAAGGAGTGGAAGAAATAAAAAAAGCAGCCCACAAGCACTTGAAAAATTCACTGTCAGCAACGGAGGAAATAGTTGAATATGAAGAAATTTTGCAGAATACAAAGAAGAAAATAAAAAAAGAAAAAAACAAAGACCTGTGTAAGGACCTCATAGAAGAATAAATTGTGGAGGCCATTTGGACACTGCATCCAGACAGAGCGCCCAGGCCAGATGGATTCACAATAGCCTTCTACAGAAATAATTGGTATACAATACGAAAGGATTTCTTAAGAATGACAAAGAATGCTTAAGAAAAAAAGAAAATGGTAGGCCACACAAGATCGTCCTATCTTGTTTTGGTTCTAAAGGAAGCAAACCCATCCACCTTCAATAGGTTCAAGCCCATTTCTCTGTGCAATTCCTCCTACAAGATAATAACAAAAATAGTGGCAAATAGAATAAAGAAAATTCACCCAACAACAACAACAGAATTGATGCAATCCAAGAACACCCAGTAAACAAGCCATATTCTCAATGGGAACTTATATTATGTAAATTCATTTTTTTAATAGGTCAATAGGTTCGGGAGTATTCTAGAATAACTAAAAGAATCTATGAAGTATGGAAATTAAGCACAGGAGAAGGGACTGCGTTCTCTTCTCGTTGCTTAGTATACTATTGCAATAAAGATGAATGTTTCTCGTTGCTGAGTATACTATTGCAATAAAGATGAATGTAACTAGAGCTCGCTCTAAAACTCTTTCTGAAATATATCTTATAACCGATCTTATAAAAAAAAAATTTAGTTTTTATTTTACTACAGTAAATAAATAATTACAACTTCCTAGGGACATCACACATATTTATAATTCTTTCATCTTTACAAATTCTTTATAGCTATCCTAATAAATTAAAACTTTATTTTATTAAAAACAAAAGGTTACAAATTTCTTTGTACTATTTTATTAAAAAAATCACTACCTTTATTTATAATTAATTAAATTGAAATTTCATGAAAATTAAAATTAAAATTAAAATTAAATTAATTATATATATATAATTTTATTAAAACATTAAAACACAATCTAAACAAATTAACATTTTTAAACTAGAGAGATGATTTTCCTAGAAAGAAAGAACTTTAACAGGTTTTACACATAGTTTTTAATATATATATATGAGAGAAAAAAAAAAGAAAATATTCAAATTATGGAAGAACTATACTCTATTTTGCAAATTTAAAATCTTGAAATATATATAAAAAAAAGAAAAAAAATTACTCAAATCATAGAAAACCATTATTCTATTTGGCAAATTTGTAATCATTTATAATAATTTAAACTTCAAATCTATATAACTAATTAAATTGTATATTATAATTAATAAAATACATATTTATGATTAAAATAATTTATATATTTAATAAATGATATATTATAATTAATTTTACTTAAATTATATATAATTTTTTAAATAAATTAATTAACGTAAAATTATAAAATCAAAGTTATTTAAAAATGATAGAAATAAAAATGATCTCTTTCTAAATGAATTAAAAACTAATTTTCTTCTTTTATTTAGTATAAACAACATAGAAGACCTCTATCATTTTTTACTACAACCCTCTCATATTCTATTAACAAGTTCTCAATTGAAGTTTCAAATAATAAAGAAATAGCAAAACCAATCCATGGTATGACAAAGATTGTAAAAGTGCAAGAAGAGCAATTAAGGAAGTTGTTGACGAATCTGTTAAAATGGACAAGATAAAAATATACAAAGCCCTAACTAAAAGGAAAAAGAGGCAGTACATTCATCAAAGGCAAGAGAATCTTTTACACCTCTCTAAGGTAGCTCCTAAGAAATTTTGGAGGTAGATTTTGACTAGGAAGAATAAAGATAATAATAAAATTTCTCTTCATGATTGGAATCCCTATCTTAAAAAGCTGTATGAATCTCCAAATGTCATGGATAATTTGGAAACCCTACTCACAACAAAAGAAGTTTTCTCTTTAGAAGACATTAAGTTTGCGGTTAATCGGCTCACTAATAGGAAAGCTAAGGACATTGAAGGTTAGCAGGCATAAATCTTAAAAATTGGAGGTCCTGTCCTCATCCCCCACATCCACAAGATTTTCAATCAAGCAGTCAAGCAAGGGTTCCCTAAACCTTGGACTGAGAGCCTCTCATTATCCCTATTTTTAAAGTGGGATACAAATAACCCCTCTAATTACCGTAAAATATGATCAACCTTCTCTTAGCCAAGTTTATGGTAGATTGGAAGAAGTTAAGCATATGGCTTGAAAGTGAAGGTAAGCGGGCTAAAGGCCAAGCAGGTTTCAGAAGGCATCACTCAATAACAGAACACCTCGTTACGCTTAGGATCATTGCGGAGGAATGTTGTAATGATAAATCCAATTTATTTTGTTGCTTTGTGGACTTTAGAAAGGCTTTCAATGCTTTTCCTAGATATAACCTTTGAAATAGATTAGAAGAGCTAAAGGTTCCTCTCGAGTTGAGAGCTACCGCTATAAGGTTATACGAGAATGTAATTGCCAAGCTAAATAGAAATGAGGGGTGGTCGAAAAATAAGTGTAACATCGGAGTTAAACAAGGTTGCCCCCTCTCCCCTACCCTATTTGGCATTTACATCGATAAGCTCGAAGGCTATTTAGAGGAAGCAAGATGTGATGGCTCGATCTTAGCTGGGATAGTCGTCATCCTTCTTCTCTATGCTGAAGATATTGTTATTTTGGCAAGGTGCCTGTCTGATCTTGATAAGAAACTTAGGTTTCTTAAGGATTTCTGCTCTACCATGGGTATGACGGTTAACACTGACAAAACAAAAGTTATGATTATCAAATCTAAGAAGGACACTTACGCTAATTTTATGTATGACAATAATAACTTGGAGGAAGTGTATTCTTACAAGTACTTAGTAATTGATATTCATCACAAGCTCAATTGGAACCATAGCATTGAGAAATGATTAATGGAGGGTGGAAAGCTTATTTTGGTCTTGAAAATAATTGTAAAATAGCAAATCTCGTAATATGGGATAAAAGGAAGTTCCTCTTTGAAACTTTAATCACTCCTGTTTTCTTATATGGCTGTGAGGTTTGGGGTTGCAGCATCTCCAGAGAATCATGGAGAAAGAGTGAGCAAATCCAAAAGCGTTTTATAACTTATAACCTGAAAATTAAAAGTAATACACCCTATCCTATTCTCCTTATAGAAGCATGTATTTCCTCTATTGAGAGCCTAGCTATGATTAGGTTTCTATTGTACAAGCACAAACTCAATAACATAGACAATCATAGACTTCCTAAGCTAGCTTTAAATTCCAGCCAAAACCACCTAAGGCTCAATTGAGGGTGGCATAAAGACACAAGGGCTTGGTTAAACTATTGGGAGATCAACAAGAATGATGCATTGCAAAACGTAAATAACATTAAAGATATTGTTACTTCTAAGTTCAAAGAAAAAATGTGGTGTGAGAAAGATTTAGCGGCTAAAAGAAAATTAAGTTATTATAAGAAGGTCATCAACCCCACCCTAGAAGATCAAAAGTATCTCTCTATTTTAACTAGCTCAAAGAAGAAAATTAATATAGCAAAGATTAGAACGAATTTTGATGAGCTCCATAGTGAAACAGGTAGTTGGGTAGTTCCTAAAACGCCATGGATGGAAAGGATCTGCCATATATGTGAGAATAGGAACATCGATGATGAACACCACTTCCTCTTAGAGTCCCTGCGTACAACTACATTAGATCTCAGTTTCACAATCTTTGTTACAATACTGACCTTCCTAGCCTTTTACAATGTCAAAATTATAGTGAGCTTTGGAGGCTTCTGTCCAAGCTTTTTGAGGATAGGAATAAAATCTTAAATCAAAATAAATAATTTGTTTCTTTAGGTCCCATAGACCAATATTTGGTCTGGGTGGATGTTAACCATCATCATCATCATATATAATATATTATAGATGTTAGAGATCATTATTTTTATTTTTCCATTCTGCTCATCACATAAATTATAATGCTTTGATAAATAATATAAACTTACTTTGTGAAAAAGAACTCACTCTATTCCAAAACTGCCAAAACTGCACTGCCATACTCATTGCTTTCTGAATAAAGAAAATCAATAACGGGAATGTTTAGATACATCATCGAGCAGGAAATCATTGTTCGAATTAAATCATGAATCTTTTTAAATACAGAAAGTAATTATTGGATATAATAATGGCTGAGAATCATTATTTTCCCGGCAAATTCATGATAATTGTTAAATGAAACGTAGACTGATACTTATTGCTTATCCACAATTGGTGCTGACCCAAAATCATGGCAATTTTTAAATAGACCATGACTATTATTTGATGTTCACCAAATATAGTACGGTATTGATTACAGGCACTTATTGCTTCTCCAGAATTAGTGCTGGCACAAAATCATGGTAATTTTTAAATGGAGAATGATGATTACTTGATGTTCCTTAAATATAGTAAAATATTGATTACCTGTAATTATCGTGATTTTTAACACCGATGTAGAATAATCGAAAAAAGCCTATGCGAAATGAATGTTTTTTCAGTGTAGATTAATTGTTGTTTATTATAGATTTAAAATGTGTAATTTAAATGTTTTATATTTTTAGTTTTTTAAATATAGTTTTTATAATTTTTGTTTAAATATTTTTTTTTAATATTTGATTTTTAATTACCAAATTTACATTATTTATTATTATTATTTAATTTTAAAATCAAAATTTAAAATTAGATAATAAATTGGTTATATTTGCAGGATAAAAGATTTATTTTTAAAATAATAATTTAATTGCTACATTTAAGAAAGTATATATATTTTATCTCTCTAGTTTTGAGCCTATGACTTTTAGGAAAAAAACATTATAATAAATATGAAAAAAACTGATATAAACCAAAAAAACCAATTGCATAGCCATTAATTCAAACCACATAGCCATTAATTCCAAGTGGCTTTTAGTTAAAAAAAATAAACCCATCATCATCCCACCAAGTTTTGAGAATAAATAGCACAAAGAAAGCAATAAAAACTAAATTGTCTTGAAAAACCTGTTCGAATCCGTTTTGAGAATAGAGAGAATAGGAAAATAAATAGAATGGAGCACGCAATAGAAGCTAAGTTGTCTTGGAGAACCTGTTCGGATTCAGGATCTACTGGTCAACTTGTTGCTAGGCACCTCTTCAAAACGTTCTTGGTTGGCTGTCCATCCGGAGAAAATTTATAAATATTATTAACTTGATTTTAAATTTATTTATGCATTAAAAAAATATTTATTAAATAGTAAATAACTAATTAAATTTAATTATTATTTTTTTTCAGGGGAAGGGCATCCTATGAAGAAACAACATATACAATATATACATCATCTATACTCCAGAATTGTAACCAACATCTGTTGCAGACAAGCAACACAACAAAATTGTAACCAACATCTGTTGCAGGCAGGCAACACAATATACCAGCATACTGACAGAGCGGCGAAACGCAATTTCACACGATGAAACTCATAGGATGCAGTGAAGCGCGACCATACAACAAGATTCGATCATGGGTGAGGAGCGGGAAAGTCCTCCGCCCCAACCACGTGTGCTATTCACTCATGCGCAAATTTAATTACTACTTGTTCTGCCACCGGATTCTGTTTCTCCCATTCTTTTAGGCGTTTCAATTCATTGATCACATTGATTGATCAACAATGTTGATTGAAATGGGAGGTAACCCAAGGCCATGTTTGTTGTCCCACAACAACAAATATTGTTGGGATTGGTTCTGTTCGCTCACATTTTATTTGATGTCGTAGACTCCTATCGCCCTAGGTATTTTCTTGCAGCTTTGCTGCTATGATCTCTTGGGATTAGCCCTAAATATTGTAGTTTTATTGGTTTTTAACCTAATGTATCTTGTCGTTTCCTTGGGAAAAGAGTGATTTTTTTTTAATTTTCAAAGTAGTTCACAGGCCACCAATTTTCTTGACTTTTTAAATCAGTGTTTTTATAATTTTTCTTTGATTTTGGAATATTTCTTTCCATACATTGAAGTGATCTATCGACTAACAGATCCTGACACCACTCATCTAGTTGAGATCTGTCTCACTTCCACTTTCTTCTGTTTCGAGGGTGAGTTCTTTTAACAGATCTGCGATGTGGCCATGGGCTCCCCCCTTTCCCCTATTGTTGTGAATCTCTTTATGGAAGATTTCGAAGCCAAGGCTTTAGCCTTAGCTCGTCTCCTTCCCAAGTTGTGGAAAATGTATGTAGATGACACTAATGTCATCTGGTCCCATGGCCAAGAGGAATTGGATCTCTTCTTCGATCACCTCAACTTTCAGTCCTCTACCATTAAGTTCACCATGGAAAAAGAAGTCAATGGTTGCCTCCCTTTCCTGGATATTCTTATTTCTAAGAATAAGGACGACTCTCTCTCCCACTTGGTATTCCGGAAGAAAACGCATACTGAGCAGTATCTTCATGCCAATTCCCATCATTTCCCTACTTAGAAGATGGGTGTTCTTAACACCCTCACTACTCGTGCCCTTAGGATTTCGGATAATGAGAATTTTAATAAGGAGAAATCCCATCTCCTTAATGTCTTTGTGGAGAATGGCTATAGTAGGAACCTTGGTTAGAAGGCTTTCCTTAAAGCCGCTAAAAATTTGTTAATTAAAAAAGAACTGAGAGAGCACCGACCAGGTGTCCATCTTCCCTATGTCCAAGGAACCACAAACAATATTGCTCGAATTCTTAAGAGGTATGATATCCCTTCAACCTTTAGGCCCCTCAACACCATTCATAAATCCCTCCGATCGGTGAAAGATCCCGTTGACCCTAAGGACATGAAGGGTGTCTACTTGATCCCTTGTTCTTGTGGGACCCCCTATATTGGGGAAACAGGGCGTTCCATCCATCAGAGGATCAACGAGCATGCGGCTGACCTAAGACATGGGAGAACCAAGTCTTCAACACTAGTAGAGCATGCAGAAAGGACTAAGCACCAGGTTTGTATAGAGGAGGCCGAGGTTATTGCTAAAGTTGCTCATTTCCATCATCATAAATTCAGGGAGGCTATTGAGATTGAAAGAAGGCCTAACAATCTCAATAGAGATGATGGTTGGAAGATCAGTAGCTATTGGATCCCTGCCCTTTCCTCCTAGTCTTTCTTTTCCTCCCCCCCTTTCGAGCTTTCGGTGTTTCCCCCCTGGAGCCCTATCTTTTCCTTCCTTCTTGGGTTTATCCCTCTTATTCTGGGATTTTCTTTTCCTATCCTTCTCCTTCTTTGTCGCTCTTTCTATTTATTTCTCCTGTCCCTTCTTAATAAATTAAATCTTAACTAATATTCTGTTTATTAAATACCCCGTCCCATTTTTATATTCTTATCTATATATTTATTTTTCACTTTTTTATTATTCATTTGTGTTATTTTATTTATTCATATATATATATTATTATATTATATTATATATATAATATATATATATATATACTAATTAATTTAATTTAATTTAATTATTAATGTGATTTATTTTTAATTTAAATTGTTATTAATTTTTTTTTAAAATGGATCACTGTAGCCTCAAATCCAACCATTTTTATATTTATATTTTTTATTTATTTATTTTTAATAATTAATAAATAAATTACTTCTTTAAACTAAACCATTAGAATTATTTTTATTAATCCTATCTTTTATTTTAATTATTATATATATATATATATATATATATATATATATATATATATATATATATTTTAACTTTTTAAACTAACCATTAAAGGTATGGTATTTATTTTATATATTTTTATTAATCCTAACTTTTTCTTAACAACCTAATATTATTATTTTAATTAATATATATATGAATGAATTTATTTTGAAAAAACTAACCCATTAATTTATTTTTAGTTATTTTTACGTAATTTAACTTATTTCCACAAATTAAAATAATAAATAATAATAATAATGATAATAAAAATAATAATAATATTAAATTAATAAATGAAAAGTTGACCTAGGTCCTAAAGTAAAAAATTAGCCGTTAATTATTTTTAGCTGTTGGAGTCTCTGCTCAGACTATTTAACTTGTTAGATTGGATCTGTTTCTTCAACTTGTCCTGACGATTGGATCTGTTTCTTCAACTTGTCCTGACGATGAAGCACACTAGTTTGTTCTAAACGCGTCGAGTTAATTATTTTTAGCCGTTGGAGTGTCTGCTCAGACTATTTAACTTGCTAGATTTGATCTGTTTCTTCAACTTGTCCTGACGATGAACCACACTAGTTGGTTCGAAACGCGTTGACACGTCAACTATGATTTTCTGAATGTGATTTACGTCAAAATTTCTTCTTTCAAATAAAATAAAATATTAAAAATTCCATACTAATCTTTTTTTTTTTTTTTCTCTGGGTAAAGACTAATCTACTTATATTAAAAAAACTGTAAAAATATATACAAAGAGGTTTGAACCTCTGAGAGTGTCATGGCAGCTCTCTATCAGAAAATCTTTACAAAACTGTCTATTCCACCTGCTATGAGGAACGTTATACATTTTATGACAGGCTAGAGAAGACTTATGAGAAATTAGTAAAAGATCTTACAGGCCTGGAAAAGTTGTTGGTTGCCTGAGTGTAACAAGAAAGACCTGCCCGATTGCTGGACATTAACAAAAAGACCAAAAAAAATTTTGTTGGCTCGTTGTTGGCTGGCTGGATTCGTCGCCAACCTCCATACGCTGATCCATAAAAATTGAAGACCAAAACAGAGCATGTATCCTGCCGCATCCAAAACCTGGCTTGACATTACTTGGGTTTCCCTGATCCTTGCTCCATCTCCTTGTCCGAGGCACGCTCCCAAGTAACCTCCACACCATCCTCGACATCCTCGGGCCTCATCCCCGGAGGCAGCTTGAGATATAGAATGTTTGCGAAAGTGTTATTAGACTCCTCTGCCATGGTATTCTTCTGAGGCGAGGTCTGCCTAATGTCTTCCATGTCCTGAAGTGCCTCTGCCTTCTCCTGTACAGGAGCCAGAGTGCCTTCATCCTTCATGCTAACTATCTCCTAAAGAACCTCTGCCTGCTCCTCTGAAGGAGCGTAAGTACTCTCTTCCTCCAACTTACTCTGTGACGAAGGGGCATATGAACTTTCTTCTGCTCGCCTGCTCTGCGAGGAATTGTCCAAAGGAGAGGGCGATTGCTCCTTAGAAGCAGCCTCCAGACTTGCAGTCTCCTCATCTTCTTCCAAGAAGATGACAGTCACCAGAGCTGAAATCAACGATCTGTTTAACCGGCTTCTAAATTGAAATCTTGTTGATTGCACAGAATTACTGATAGAATGGCCAGACTCTTCTGATCTTGTTGAAGGGGGCGAAGCAAAGGTGAGAGGCGAAATACGACGAGGGGCTGGACTGCCTCTCCCTCTAGAGCCTCCCCGTTGGCCCGAATTACGCTCGCTTCTTGGAGTGGCTCTTAAACGAGGAGCCATATACTTGGTCTGGTGTGAAACAAGCGGACTTAAATACAGGGGTTGCTTCGACAAATCCTGAAGGCTGGTGGACACCGAGATGGAAAGCCAGACAGAACCCACTCTGAACTCGAGAGCTAAGAATGAAGCATTAACAGGGTTGATAAACACGATGTGGAAGGAGGAGGTCGAATTGAGAGCCTTACTCACCGCCGTGAACCGCCTCATGAACTTCCAATGCTGTTGCGACTGAGGAAAAGGCCTTTCCACCCGAGCTCCAATCGGCCAGAGACAGCCTTTGCCACCTTCCTCAGACCCCAATGCGCCAGCACCATCCGTTTCCTCTGATATCGAGCTCTCATCCTATAGCCAAGCCAGGACTGGAAAGAATGTCCCTGTAGCCAAATTCGCCATCCTGATATCGTCTCTGTGCCTGCCTGGGGACAGTCTCTGCATTGAATGGCATTGAATGTCTTTACTCTCAATCTGATTAATATCCATCAGATCAATCCTGTTCGGCTGCCCGTTGTAGCCTCCACGTGGCATACTCATTAAACGCCCTTTAAACACGAATACGATCACCCGCATCCGGGTGCCATATTAATCTCTTTTATTAAACCATTTAAACCTTAATATATCGTTAAAAGGAAAAACTATATTACAAACTAACATTAAAAAATCATTATAAAAAATAACAATTAAATTAATTAAAAATAAAAAGAAAACAAAGCAATAATAAAATACAAGTTTGATATGATGTGTTACTACTTTAAGTAACAGATAATTTTATCGATAATTTTAAATTTATATAAAATCAGAACTTATAATTTTTAAATCTTGTTGCTAATTTCAAACTTTAAGTAATTGCTAAATTTATCATTACAAAATTTTGAGTAATATGTATCTTCATAGTTTTGAGAGATAGAAATACATGCATGGAAGTAAAATCTTTCCAACTTTTATATAGTTACTAAAATTGTAGTACTCCCTATAATTATTAATTTTCTTAAATTTTTATTATTTATATTAATTTTTTTGTCCTTAAACCCACATAAAAATGTAATTGCTAAATTTATTATTATACAATTTTAGTAAACAAAGAAAAATTTTCCAATTTTTATATAGTTACTTTAAATTCTTTAAACATGTCATTCATTTTAAGACCCTCTAAGGTATCCGCGTCTCCTTGCTGCTGGGATGGTTGGTTAGTATCTTGGTTTTGTTTTTCTATAACATGCAACCTAGTCTCCATTGCGTCCATTTTATTCTCCAGTAGTTCTATTTTATTTTCAATTTGTTTTTGGATAGTGTTTTCAAGAGATGCAAATTTTCTTTCCAGCACGACTTCTAACTCTTTTTGTAATTTGGCTTCTCTTTCTTCTCTACGTTTCTCTAAAGACTCTATATACTCATAGAGGCCTTGTAGAGTAACTGTGCTAGGTCTGCCCTTGGTAATCTTTGGTAACTGTGGTTAAATATTCATACTTGACATTATATGAGCAAATATGTATTAAAAAAGAAAAAGATAAGGAATGTGTGCACCTGATATTCGAACCTGATGTGCGAGCCAAGATCTCCAAGCTTTGGATTTATGTATGCGAGCTTTAAAACCAAGATCACTGAATGCATTTATAAATGCGAGCCCCAGAACCAAGATCACCAAGAGCTCAAATTATATATGCGAGCCAAGATCACCGAGTGAGAGAGTTTATATATATTTTAAAAACTGGAGCCTTAGAATTGGAATGCGAGAGACTGTTTATATCCAACCGAATGCGAGAGACTGTTTATATCCAACCGAATGCGAGGGTTTATATCCAACCGGAACCGAGACCTGAGCCTGTTTATATCCAACCAGAACCGAGACTATATATCATGTGAGAGAGGTTTATATGCCACGAACCGGAACGAGGGTTTATATCCAACCGAATGCGAGGGTTTATATGCCAAGAACCGGAACCGAGACCTGAGCCTGTATATATATAACATGCGAGAGTTTATATATGCCAATAACCGAATATATATAACATGCGAGAGTTTATATATGCCAATACTGTTTATATCCAACCGAATGCGAGGGTTTATATGCCAAGAACCGGAACCGAGACCTAAGCCTGTATATATATAACATGCGAGAGTCTATATATGCCAAGAACCAAATATATATAACATGCGAGAGTTTATATATGCCAAGACTGTTTATATCAAACCGAATGCGAGGGTTTATATGCCAAGAACCGGAACCGATTATACTAACTTGATTATTAGGTATTTTTAATTTTTATATTATTAATTTTTATTTATTTATGTTTTTAAAATGACATAAAAATTCTCAACCTAAATCCCATTTTAATTTTTAAAGAAATTAAAAATAATTTTTAATTTTAAAAATTTGTTTTAATATAATTTTTTGAAAAACATTATGATTTTTTTTCAACCAAAACTTTTTTGACAAAACAAAAAACTAAAAAATATTGAATTAAACCGATATAAAAAAAAATTGCAGAAGACAATACTCTTTCCCTTAAAAAAATATTAAAAATAATTTTTTTTGTGGAACACAATAGTCTGATACCTGGAATAAACAAGGTGAGCCAGTTTATATCGTACATTTTGTAGGGTGGGAACACCTTTTCCATCGGCTTCTAATTCGGGGTCCACGTAGGCACCAACAAAGCCCATGACATGACGACAGTGGATCAATGTTTTTGGCATTTTAGGATTTAATTTTCCTGGTGTGTTTTTTGGTTAGGGTTGTTTATTTTTCCCATTTTGGGTTTAACAAATCTCACTCGATTGTTTAGGTTTGGTTGTGCATTTTTGTTAGGGTTGTTTTCTTTGTCCTTTCATGGTTTAGGTTTCGCTATCGAGTGCATGTCGTATTTTTTATTTTGTCGTTAATTTAATCGCAATGCAATATCATAACATAAAATAGAAGTAGAACGATTCGAGAATTTTTTTATTTTATCGTTGTTAATTTAATCACAATGCAATATCATAACATAAAAAGTTGGAAATAATTAATTCCTACTTGTCTATGGTTGTAATTTTCTAATTGAGGAGTTTGTTCCTACATAATAGGAATAAGCTAGAATATAGTTTCTCCTAGTTTAGTGTGTGGTTGAGAGAATCTCTTAACCACACTACTGTACGTCTAAGATAGCATTCATATCTTGAGACTATTGATTGTATAAATATGTGTGTAATTTCCTCATTCAACAATTAATAGAATATATTTTGAGTGACTGCAATTTTATCTTGGTATCAGAGCGTTGTAAACGGGAAATTACTCTAGTACGAATCCCTTCATTAACAACTCTGACATGCTGGAAGTCATAGTTCGCTGCCTGTTGTAGGAATACATTCATGAGAGGGAGATATGCAGAGGTATTATCGGACCCAAACACTAGTTCTCTGATAGTTTGACCAGGATCCGGATACTGAGCATCACATGCAGCATATCATAGATCTCAACTTCGACTTTCGGGGCGACATGTGCATCATCAATATTATCCTCAAAGATTTCGGGGCGGGTTTTTAGATAAGGATCGCGCCAATTCACCTTCGAGGGGATCTGCGGGAAGCCTCAACTTCGTTTGACAGTCTGCAAGGAGTGCAGGATCATAGAAGTTGCAGATCTATCCGGGAGAGGCGGATCTGATCAATTTTGATCAGATCAATTCTTCGAATGTATTGGAAACGCCAAAATAGGGGTACAGGATCGGAGAAGTTGCAGATCTATCCAGGAGAGGTGGATTGGATCAATTTTGATCAGATCAATTCTTCGGATGTATTGGAAACACCAAATTTGCAGATTGCGGATCTGTCCGAAGACGGAAAATTGTGTTTTTGGAGGTTTTGTACACGCAATTCGTGTGATGATGGTGGATTTGACTATCATGACAAGTAGTCATTAAGGGGGGGAGTTGGAAATAATTAATTCCTACTTGTCTATGGTTGTAATTTTCTAATTGAGGAGTTTGTTCCTACATAATAGGAATAAGCTAGAATATAGTTTCTCCTAGTTTAGTGTGTGGTTGAGAGAATCTCTCAACCACACTACTGTACGTCTAAGATATCATTCCTATCTTGAGACTATTGATTGTATAAATATGTGTGTAATTTCCTCATTCAATAATTAATAGAATATATTTTGAGTGACTGCAATTTTATCTTAAAATAGAAGTCAAATAGAAGTAGAACGATTCTAGATTTTTTTTTTTTTTCAAAAGAAAAAATCGATTTTTTTTATAATTAAAATAAAAAGTTACATAGTATGTGTTTAAGCATTCATTTCCCTGTATGATTTGAAAATCATAGAGCTCCACAGGATGTGTCTATCAATCCTCAGGATGTGTAGAAGTCAAATAGAAGTAGAACGATTCTAGTTTTTTTTTTTTTTCAAAAGAAAAAATTGATTTTTTTTTATAATTAAAATAAAAAGTTACATAGTATGTGTTTAAGCATTCATTTCGCTGTATGATTTGAAAATCATAGAGCTCCACAGGATGTGTCTATCAGTCCTCAGGATGTGTTTATAAATCTTGTCCAAAAAACATGAAGGAAAAGATAAAACACTCATATGAAGCATGGACCTCCTCATATTGAGGAAAAAAACCCCTATCCCCAGCTCAAAAAATAGTGTATATCAGTTTAAAGAAGAGTCTGAAAGTCTCCATGAAAAGGAAAAAACGATGCTTCCACTTCCTGGGTCTCCTCATAGAGGAAAACAACCCAAACAAGGAGGAAAACAAAAACATCAGAAGTTTGATATGTTAACAAGATCATAAAAATAGTGACGAGTGAGATAACAATCATAGAGTCAGCTGAAAAACAAAAATTTAGGGAGTGCTAAAGGCCTGAAGAGTCCATCGTAAGAAAATGGTTAGGTATATGGCCGCTGATGTGGCACACGAATTAGAGAATTTTTTAATATTAATGTGGAAGCCTTTGAATATATGGTAATATTTTTGAAATTTTCTAATTTTTCTTTGTGATATATTTTTTCCACTTATTATGAAACATTACTTTAATTATGTATAAGTCTTTTTCTTTTCCCCTTTTTAAGATGGGGTGTGATTTCTATAATTTTCTTTTAATGACTCAATTTGTCCAAGTTCTAATGTTTTAATTTGGTCACAACAAGCAAGTTTGTGTTGTGAAATTAAAGATTTAGAAGTTCACATGTTGTTAGAAATAACATCTTTTTTTATAATTAGATGTTGACATTAAAAATGAATAGCACCAAAAGAGTTACAAATTATCGCAGCAAATTTATTAATCAAAATTTTTGCTTGATCTTAAGTAAGCTTTAATGTTAGGCTCATTTATTAGCCCAATTTTTTGCTTCGCACTATAGGTTATCCTCCTAGAGTGTACTTTGACACATGTATAGCCATGTATGTCTATTTCATTTTTTGATGAGTTTTGATCTATGGTTTATTCTACGATAATGCTAATGTATTTATATTGATTATGAGTTACCACATGCTGACAATTTAGTTTGTGGTTGCCACAAATTATTGGAAATAGTGACATGTGTACAGTTACAGGTTCACTATCATTATGTGTTTGGTTATGGTTGCATATTATTTATGGATTTGTTACATTTGTTTGCAATTGTCTAGATGTTGCATATTCATTAATGAATGTGGTGCTATGTATGTTTGACATGGATAATATAGATCATCTTTATGATTTCTTTGAGTTAGATTAGAGTACATAAAGTGAAAAAATTGAGCATGGTGAGCACAAACATTGTTAGTTTATAAATCAAATATAAATTCGCAGAGGTGAAATCAAGTTCTAATGCAATCATTCCTTGTGCTTATCTTGTAATTAGGCATATTCCTAAGTTATAAAACCAATATAAATAAAAGGCATAATGGCATTTAACTAAGTTTTGACCAAGCCAAAAATTTGGTACATATTAAACTCAAGGTTACAAAACATATGTCAAATCAACATATGCAAAGCATTAGAATTGGAAACATATGGATTTACTTACCATAATGTTGGTTGCCATGGGATTTGGTATAATGGATACTTGGTGTTTCTAGTGTCACAGGGCCATCCCATACTAAGTGCTTAAGTGTTTTGTGTAGGTGCATGCATGTAATGGCTTGTATTCTTCACCCTATTATTTGATCTAACATATGAGATTAATTGTTGGGATTTACATTGCATTTTCCCTACTCGATGGTTGGCATATCCACTTGCCATTTTAGCCATGTTTTTGTTGAGCTTGACCTTTGTGATGCCACTTATTCAATGCTAAGGATTTTGTGTGCCTTCTCCCTTGATGTTCACATAATATATTACTTGATTCTTCCCTTTTCTTCAATTACACACACACACACACACACATAAATCAACATTGTGTGTGCCTGTTTGTTGAAATATGGCAGTCTATGGTATTTGATGCATGATTTAAGTTCTATTCTAGTTTCAAGTCCACACTGATTTATTTGGAGCACCGTTATTGATGTAAATCTATGAGTAGGGTTAATGACAAAGTATATTTACTCAGAACTAAGGTGTACACAATGAACGACGACTCACAAATTCTATTTTACATGTTGTGCACCACCATACCAATTGAAACCTTGTGTAGCTAGGATATCTTCATACATACAATCAAACAGGGGTCATATGTGGGCTTTTAATTTTTGAATGTATGAAAAAAATATGATGAAATACACGTGGGGGAATTTGTGTGCCTACTTGAAGTCCTTGTTTTAGGTCATTGTTCTGTAGTATGATTCTGATCAAAATTTTCTCAATTTTGATCCTATCCATTTACTGTGCCTTTACATCCCCACTTAGTTTAATGGATTGTAATTCATGGTCGTGGGATGTTAAAATTAATAAAAAATGCATTTCCAAAATCAAGGTGATCACTCTTACATCACAAATAATATATCCTCGAAAACTTATCAATATAATTAAAGTTCTTGAATCTCATTCACAGTGAACAACATTTTACCTCAAACTATTCTAGTTAGGGATTTTCTAGGTAGTTTGTGTAAACTTTTTGAATGAGAGTGATAAGGACAAGGTTAAGTTGTAACAAAGTGTTTGGTGATGATGGAAAATGAAATAGTCAACACATATTTCATTAAAATTGGGAAAACTTTATTACGAGGACATCACTAGGATTGCGTTTATTTATTTATTTTGAAATTCTAGATCCATTTCTTAATTCCAAATTTTATGAAATAACATGCATTACATTTTCAATTCAATAGAGGTATGAGTGATCTGAGCTACCCTAAGACTTCGCTAAATTGGAATTCTAGTTGAGCTTGGGTAGAAATGGTCAAACAAGTCACTCCCACCAAACGAGGAAAGTTGCATGAAATATTATCCACCAATGGATTTTGAAGGGATTTGTGATTAAAGGCATGAAATAAGGCACAAGTGAAGGGGATATATATAGCATACCATTATTTCCTTAATGACATACTTGTTATGCTACTTGTGGTGTATGAAGGGAATGACTTAGAAAACCTCAAAAAGGCATTCTCCAACATTAATAGTAATGGAATCATTATGGGAAATTATGACAAAGAGCGGGAACTTATCCCATTAAAATTACACCATTGGGATATTCAATTTCACCTCCATAACTCTTAGTGGCTTTCTACCAAACAACAAGAGGAAAATTTTATTAGTAAGCACCTCAATTTTCACCTTATGTGCGGCCTATCCATGGTGGAAAAGGGAATATATGGGAAATTCTCATTAGAAGAAGATAACAAATATAAAAGAAAGAAATGCATTGAAAAATAAGAGTTGGTAAGTTTGAATCTAGGTTCAAAAAGTAGCTTAAATACTGTTTTGGAATTGGAAGAGAAAGTAGTTGTAGGGTAAAAATATATCTCGTGAATGTTTAAAGGATTACAAAAGGCTAAAAGTCAAGCCTCTAGTAGGATACAACTCATGTAATGACCCCAATTAAGGGGTGATTTGTATTATTTTTTAAGATAAGAAAGTGATAAACAAGGTTCTATAAAGCGCATGGAAGTGGGGCTCCCAAAACCTTTTTCTTAAAGAAGCAACATGCCGACTTTAATTCCCTAATGGATCTAGTGGACATTTTACTAGTATCGGTACATATAAAATAGATACCATCCGTATTATGGTCATAAGATGTTTTTAAAGAAAAAGAGAACACCATTATGATATTTTAAGAAGTTATTTATTTTTCTAGGACATTAGGTATTTCAAGATGGCAAGAATATTGTGTTAAGTATTTGTTATAATTTGCATGACTAGAAACTGTGTCAAGTGCATTAGGGAGGTCACAAGGAGGGTGAAAACCACCAATGACAAAAAAAAATTGGAGGGATTTTGTGGTTTTTCACACATGATTTTCACATTGGTTGTTTTGTTTTGCATGGTGTTTCATCCCATGGTTTTCTAATTTTGGTTAAGGATTATGATTGTAATATAATCTTGGTTAGTAAATTAGTGGTTTTGGATGCCATGGGATCATATATATTGTATTGCAAAAAATGAAGTTGATTGATGATAAAAATTAGAGGTGAAACTCTAATGGTTTGTTGGTTTCCTTGGCTTGGATTTCTAAGATAAATCTCTATGTAGTTTCTGGTTACCATTGCTTTACTTTTCTAGTTATAAGAATCTATGGATGTATTACAATATTTTATAAACTTTAAAACATACATATGGTATTAGAGTGGTTATTGGCTTCATGAGGATGCCTTTGTGGCTAAGAGTGCAATTATCATGGGTTTGAGATAAACCTTTTTATATTGGGAGCTTTACGATGGTGATTCTTCTGTTAGAAAATAAAGATGAGCTATTTGAAAATAGAGATCAAGGAATTTAATGGGAAAAGTTTTGAGATATGAAAGCTTAATATGGAATTTCTTTTGTTACATAAATATCATTGGATCATTGTGGATCTAGGTAGTGAACTTGTGGAAATGTCACCAAAAGACTAGAAAAGTACAAATTAGAAGGAAAAGAGTACAATATAGTTATGTATCTCAAATTTATAATTACTAAATATTTCAAGAGAAGTTACAATCAAGGAATTATGGAATAAATTAAGGGATTTATATCAGTGTGGGCCCCTTGTATGTAAACTATTATTATGAAATAAGTCGTAGAACCTAAGGAGGAATGATGGAGAGTTGACAAAGCATCTAAATACATAAACATAGTGGAAAGTAAATTATTGTCTATTGATATTAAGATTTCAAATGAAGATAAGTGTATCAACTTATTGTTCTCTTTAATCAAATCACAGAATACTCTGCTTGTAGCCATATGTAGTAATGTAACTAATTTACATTTTGTAAGACTCCAACCCTAGGGTCCTCTACAGAACTAAAATTCTCAATTTTGAAATGAAATAAAATGAGAAATAATTTATTTCTAACTAAACATTTAGTCAATGATAACTTACCATTAAAATTTATACCCTACAATTAAATAGTCAACATTTCATTTCAAACACTTACATGACTAATTTATAAGTAGAGGAATACCTGTTCTGATAGCCTGGTTGAGATGCCCCTGAGCTCTTGATCCTACTGGTATGCTCCTATTGACTACCGACTGGATTTACCTCCTAGCGAACTAGGAAGTATTTCCTAGCATAGGAAACCTCCACAGGTTCCCTAGCCCTTCGAGCCCAAGTCCAACAAGATGTAGTGTGCCCAAAATAAACAATACTCTCCTTCTTTCTTTTCTCTCTCCCCCATCTTAATCTAAAAAAAAATCCTCCAAAACTAGAACCAAACCAATACCAAAATCAAGCCAAGGATCCCCCCTCCTTCCTTCATCCTTCCTCTTTTATGCTACCCCTTATCCTCTCCACCTCAACTACCTCTCATTAATGTCATAACTACTCCCTCATCCTTACATTTGACTTCTCTTCTCTAAATTAAATATGAGAGGAAATTTGGGGATGTGATATGAATATAAAATTGGGTAATTAATTGGAGAGGACCATGCCTTCTCCCAAGTAAATATTTTGGGGATGAGAGATGATTATATAAATTGGTAATTAATTGGAAAGGACCATGTCTTCTCCCAAGTAAATATGAGAGGACATTTTGGGGATGTGATATGGATATAAAATTGGGTAATTAATTGGAGAGGACCATGTCTTTTCCCAAGTAAATATGAGAGGACATTTTGGGGATGTGATATGAATACAAAATTGGGTAATTAATTCGAGAGGACCAAGTCTTATCCCAAGTAAATATTTTGGAAAAGAGAGATGAATATATAAATTGGTAATTAATTGGAGAGGACCATGTCTTCTCTTATGAGAGGAAATTTTGGTGATGAGGTATGAATATATATAATTTGGTAATTAATTGGAGAGGACTATGTCTTCTCAAAAATTTAAAATTTTGGGGCGGTAAATTGGGAATAATAAAAAAATTTATATCAATACTAAATTTATAATCTCACCAATGTAGGTATGTACCAATATTTCTTGATAATTATAAGTCAATATTTTAAGGTAATTTATACACTTAGTAAAATTTGCATGATAAGATTAAGTAGGGCATTACACATTTGATGATGTGGTCTCATCCATATTATTGGAGGAGATGAGGTTGAAAAACATGGAATGTCAAAGTATATATTAATTATCTGTAAAATGATGTTCACAAGATAAAAATAAGAATAGGTCCTCAAGTGAGAGATATAAATATAGAGGTAGACATAAATCTCAAGGAAAATTCATAAAGAGATGCTAGAAATATGGAAAAGAAGGGAATTTCAAGAAGAATTGTAGTTATAAAACTATTGAGAGGGAAGGTGTCTGATGATGGCCCCTCCAAAGAAGGGAAGACCTCCTCAGAATAAAGAGGGGATGTTTATTTGGTTTCTTAAATCACACATACATATCATGATGTATGGCTAATCGAATCATGTGCCTCCTTTCATATGATTCCCTAGAGGGTGTGGTTTTGCATGTATGAAAGGTATGATGGAGATGAAATTTTCCTAACATATGACTCAATAACTAAGATCAAAAGATGATGAAAATTCAAAATGATGATCAAGTTTGGAAGGGTTCGAACATTCCCTGGTGTATTATACATTCCAGGGCTAGTTAGAAACTTAATATATGTAAGAAGAATGAGTCATGTAGACGTAACTACTCTTTATGAAAATGCCAAAAATACAAGATGGTTCAAGGAGTGATGGTATTTCTAAGGGGATTTCAGACTATAAATCTATACAAGTTGATGGGAAGTATTGTAAATGATTATTGTTTTAGTTATATTATCCTTAGACTGGAGATAAAGAAGTCATAACTTAGTTCTTTGGAGAAAAGATGATGTTGTGTCATCAAATATTAGGGAATATTCAAGAGAACGACCTTTGAGCATTACATAGTAAAGGTGTGGTTGAAGGTATGTTTGATTGAATTGTAGAGATTGATTTCTACGAACATTTTATTTATGGTAAACAAAATTGGGTAATATTCTCAATAGGTACTACAAGAATAAGGGAATTATGTGATTAGTAATACTAATGTGTTTGAACCTATTATTATTAAATCACTAGGAAAATATATGTATTATGTATTTTTCAGAGATGATTTTTTGAGGAATACATGAATTAATTTCCTTTAGAGGAAACTTGATGTCTTTTGAAAATTTAAAGAATTCAAGTCTCTTGGGGAGAAATAAACGAAGAATATAATCAAGGTGTTGAGGATAAATAATGGTGGGGAATCATATGGGAATACTTTTGAGTAATTTTGTATGTAGTGTGGTATAGCAAGGTAGAAGAATACACCATACACAATTTAATGAAATGGGTTGTAGAAAGAATGAACATGACACACATGGAAAAAGAAAGCAACATGCTTAGTGGTGTTAAGTTAGAACATAAATTTTGGTTAAAGGAAATGGGTATTATGTATTACCAAGTAAATTAATCACCCTCACATGCATTAGCTGATAAGATTCCACACGAGCAATGTATTGGTAAGAAAACCTCTCTTAAACATCTTAAGACTTTTGGTTGTGATGCTTATGTAAAAATTTCAAAGAAAAACAAGAGTAAGTTGGAAAAAAAGCTCAAAAGTGCATATTTATTAGTTATAAATATGGTTTAAAAGGTTATAAACTTTGGAATACAAAAAATAAGAAAATTATTTATATTTGAGATGTTGTCCTTAGAGAGGTCAAACACGTTTTCAAATAAGAAGTCACACCAAGAGAAAAAGAACTTCAAGTTGTAGGATCAAGAATTTGACTCAATAGAGGAACATGATTAAGAGGGATAAGAACCTCATACTTTGGTATTGAGGAGATTAATTTGGGAAAGAAGATAAATATAAAGTCATACTTCACCCAATATTCATTTTAGTTTTGGTTTGTAATTTATTAATGATGATCAAAATACTATTAGGGAGGCAGTGAATTCAAAGGATTGTAAACTCTGGAAAAGGGTCATGGTCAAGGAAATGGTAGTCTTGGATACACTACAACAAAACCCTGTGATTAGCGTCCCTTTTTGCTTCCTTTTTTGCGTCCAAAGCCCATTTTTGGTGCTATTTGTGTCCATTTATCAAATATGGTGAAAAAATTGATGCAAAGTTTGCACCAAGTTTTGCACTAAGTCTTACACCAAGTTTAGCACCAGGTATTGTAATAGGTTTTGCACCAAGGTTTACACCAGGTTTTACTCCAAGTTTTATGCCAAGTTTTGTGCCATCATTTGCACCATGTTTTGCAACACGTTTGGAAACAAATTTTGTTTCACCAACTTTTTCATCCTCTATTGCATCCACTTTTTGCACCTACACTTGCGTCAACTTTTACATCCTCTTTTCCATCATTTTCTAAATCATTTTTCGTCCATTTTTGCCTCATTTTTTGCATCCCCTTCACACCAAGTTTTGCATAAAGGTTTGTGTCTAGTTTTGCATCTACTTTTGTTGCATCCAATGTTGCATCTGGTTTCGCATCCATATTTACATCCTCTTTTTCATCTGTTATTGTGTCCACTATTGCTTCCAATTTTCTTGTGCCATAATTTGGACCTAGTTTGGAACCTCCCTTTGGATCCGTTTTTGCTTCTAATTTTGCATCCACGGTTGCATCCTCATATAAATCTAGGTTTTCATCAGCTTTTATATCTGATATCATTTTGGGATTCAACTGCATTAAGTAAGTCATTGACGTATGACCATTTCCATGAGAGGTAGTCGTAATTGACTAATTTCTCATGATTTTTGAATAGTTCACTTAACACTCATTGCATTGGGTGATGCTCACAAGGGTGAAGAAGTGGGATTGAATTTAGTGAAATGAATCACATAGCATCAATCATCACTTTCGGGGCTTGCACCCAGTAACTAGGACTTCTCGGGAGGTCGCCCATCCCAGATCGCCTTTGGCTCAAGTGCGCTTAACTGTGGAGTTTTCCCCACAATCAAGCCCACTTAGCTTGCTACCCCATTTACAAAACCTTATCAGGTATTGTGCCTCATGAACCATTCAAGTAGAGATCCCTTCACTCTTTTTGAATTTAAGTATGGAGGTTTACACAGTGCATTATAATAGATATCAGTGAATTTAAGATCGCGCTTGAGCCAGAGGCGATCTGGGATGGGTGACCTCCCAGGAAGTCCTGGTTACCGGGTGCAATCCTCGAAAGTGATGATTGATGCTATGTGATTCATTTCACTAGTTTCAATCCCACTCCCCTATGAGCAGCATCCGATGTAATGAGTGCTAAGTGAACTATTCAAAAATCATGAGAAATTATTTAGTTATGACCACCTCTCATGGAAATGGTCATACATGAAGGAATACTTAACACAGTTGAATCCAAAAATGATATCTAATATAATGCACTGCGTAAACCCCCATACTTAAATTCAAAAAAAGTGAAGGGATCTCTACTTAAATGGTTCATGAGGCACAATACTTGCTAAGGTTTTGCAAATGGGGTCACAAGCTAAGTGGGCTTGATTATGGGGAAAACTCCACAGTTAAGCGCACTTGAGCCAGAGGCGATCTATGATGGGTGACCTCCCGGGAAGTCCTGGTTACTGGGTGCAAGCCCCGGAAGTGATGATTGATGCTATATGATTCATTTCACTAGTTTTAATCCCACTTCTTCACCCCTGTGAGCATCACCCAATGCAATGAGTGCTAAGTGAACTATTCAAGAATTGTGAGAAGTTAGTCAGTTACGACTACCTCTCATGGAAATGGTCATATGTGAATGACTTACTTAACGCAGTTGAATCTCAAAATGATATCTAATATAATTCACTGTAAACCCGCATACTTAGACTTTTATATCTATTTTTGCATCTCTTTTTGTATCCACTTTTGCATCAAGATTTGCATCAACTTTTGTGTCTCATATTACATCTACTTTTGCATCGAATTTTTCTGCATCAACTTTTCCATCATATTTTGCATTCGTTGTTGCACCCATGTTTACATCCACTTTTGTTGTGCCACAATTTTTACCATTTGCTTACCGTTGCAATCCACATTTTCTTTCCACTTTTGCATCCAACAATGTAAACTTTGAAATGAGAACTATAAAATCAAAACGAGAACTTTGCCCAAAAAACCCCGAAAAAACATGAAAAACAATGCTAAAAATGAAAAGTGTGTATACTAGAATGATGTTTTTTTTTTAGGGTCAATTTTGAACATGTTTTAAAAATGGCAGTGAGAACGGATTTTTTTTACAAAAATTGTGAAAAAAACAACCTGAAAATGAAAAGTGCTAATAATGAAATGATGGATTTTTTTTTTGGATCAATTTCCAACATTTTAAAAAAATTTCAGTAAAACCGAATTTTTATGTGCAAAATTGTGCAAAAAACACCCTCAAAACGAAAGGTGTTGATGTTGAAATAACACTTTTTTTTTGGTAAATTTTCAGCACTTTGAAAAAATGATGTAAAAGATTTTGTTATGACTCTGAAAAACATTAAAATTTCAAAAAAATAATGAAAACCTAAAATTAAAAATAAAAACAATGAAAAAAACACAAAAAAATGTTAAAAAAATTACCAAAACTTAAATAAAAA
>APFE031742998.1:91621-126197 GCA_000404065.3 Pinus taeda
AAAATTTAAAGTCAAAAAATAGGTCTTTTAAAAAAAGGGTCTGATGTAGAATCACCACTTTTTTAAATCAACATGCATATTACTAACATTCTAAAACATAATGTACATAAAGAAATTTAAAGAGCCAAAAACTATGCTGTAAAAAAAATATGTGTGTTCTGCATCCCCCATTTTCAAAATCGGGCCACTCTTTTGCTATCTCTATGCAACGGGTAACAATATCAATTCCCGTTTCAAAGTTTACATTGTTATCCACATTTGCATCCTCTTTTTTGTCCAAGTTTGCATCAAATATTGTTTATTTTTTTGCATCCCATTTTTACATCTACTTTTACATCCACTTTTGATGTATTCAATTTTGCATCTAATTTTGTGTGCACTATTGCGCCCATGTTTGGTCCATGTTTACATCCCTTTTTGCATCCAATTTTGCCTCCTTTTTGCATCCCTTTTTTGCATTCGTTGTTGTATCTACATTTGTTTTACCACAATTCATGCTAGGTTTTATGCCTACTATTGCATCTACTTTTTCATCCACTTTTGTGTTAGATTTTCTATCTTTTTTTTGCATATACTTATGTTGTTTCCACTCTTCATCCAATTTTACATTTATTGTTGCCCCTATCTTTTTTGTTCACTTTTGCATCCCTTTTCCAACACTCATCATATTTTTTGCATTGATGATATTTCTTATGATATTGACAATTATGAACAACCGATGACATTGCCAATAATTATGATGATGATGATAATGAAGATGATGACGATGACATGAATTGTGATTATGGTGGTAATGAAAATGATGATAAAGATGATGGGGGTTACTGTGACGATGATGATGATAATGCTAATGACCTTGTTCAATCTTCCCAATTTTTAAATGTTTTCATGGTCATAATCATAATCATTATCTTTGGCGTCATCTTCCAAGTCATCATCTGATCATCATTGTCATTATTTTCATCTTGGTCATTATCAACAAAAATAATGGCATGAATGATAATGATGATGTCAATGACGAAGATGATAATAATGATGATAGAAATTACATTAATTATGATGATGGGGATGATGAAAATTATAATGATGATGATAATGGTAGTGATGATGATAATCATCGATCATCTCTCAAAAATAGAGATGTTATTTATCTTTCATATATCATGTGTCCTAACAACCATTTTATAGCACTCTTAACATTTTTTGGGTTGATGAAATTTCTTATGACACCCATAATTATGAACAATTTACGACAATGCCCATAATCACGATGATGATGACGACGAGGACATGAATGGTGATCATGGTGATAATGCAATGATGACAATAATGATGACGATGATGGTGGTGATGATGATGATAACGAAGATGATGATAATGATTATGATGATGCCAATGACCTTACAATCATGGATTCATGAACTTACTAGTTTCAAGATCATCTTCTGCATACGTATCACTATTAGAATTTTTACATTTTTTGTCTCTCTTGGGATATTTTCCTCTTATAAATAATATCTATTAGCTTTTCCATATACATTAGATAGAGTTAGAGGGTCACCTCATCTGTAGATGCCCCATTTATTATGAGATTCAAGGGATCTTTTATTGTCTTTATCAAGACTTGGAAGGATCATTTTTACTCTCTTTTAATACATGTCTAACTCTATTTATGAAGGAGGTCCTTAGATTTAGATATTTATATAAGGCCTTATGTGGCCTTCCCTTTTTCAACTCTTCCAAGGGGATCACCTCCTTCCATGTTGTCTTTCCTACATAGGGAAAAAATTGACAAACCAAGATTTAAAATTCTTCAACTATAAAATTGGTGATGCCTCATACCTCTTCTTGACCCCCTAAATAGGACATATTTCTTTAGAGAGACTATTGAGGATTTTCCATCATAGATTGCAGGTTGGATGTAATAGGACCTATTACCCTACTTCATGTTGAGAAACCAAGAGTTAGAAGAAAATGATAGATTTATATTAACTTGATAATTACTTGTGAATGATTTTTGGCTTATTATTACTTATATTGTCTTCTTAATCAAGTAGTTACACAAAAATACAAAACATAAATATCACAAGGAAACAAAGAACACCAAGAATTAGGCTATGATCCAGGGCAAAACCCCATAAGGGGGAAAACCCAAAAATACTTCTCTTATAAAATTATATCAAAATGATATATACGAGACCCAAGGCCAAGGCCAAGACCAAGATTTCCATAAATATCCGAGTCAACCCTACTCCAAGTCTCCTCCAACTATGTCAAAGTCAACAAAATTCAACATTGCCTAAACACTCTAAAATAAGGTCAAATAATACAATTTTTGAACCTGTAGTGAAGGATGAAGTTCAAACTTATAATTTTCATAGAGAAGCCACAAAATTTCACACGTGTGTGTAGAAATAGCCTGGAAAAATCATAGCTTATATATCCTTTAATTCCATTTGTATTTTATTCTTGTTTGGCATAAGAAACAATGTTTTGTGATGATAAGTGATTGGTATTCCAAGTGATCATTTTGACTGAAAATAAGGTCAAATAATACAATTTTTGAACCTGTAGTGAAGGATGAAGTTCAAACTTATAGTTTTCATAGAGAAGCCACAAAATTTCACACGTGTCTAGAAATAGCCTGGAAAAATCATAGCTTATCTATCCTTTAATTCCATTTGTATTTTATTCTTGTTTGGCATAAGAAACAATGTTTTGTGATGATAAGTGATTGGTATTCCAAGTGATCAATTTGACTGATATATATACCTATACAAGAGGGTCGAATAGATGTCTCTTAGGCCAACTTGTTCAAGGAGGGCTGACTTTGTCTTGTGTTGATTCTTTGACTAGAAAAAATCCTTTCAAAATTACATTTTATTGCATTACGAAGACCGACACTATTTACATTTTTCAGTTCTCCTGCTAAACTAGGGAGGTACTCATAATGAGATAAAAAAGTACTCTCAAGTTGAAATATACATATAATAAGGGATCTGAATTGATAAGCATCAACGATGATTTACATCATCATAGAAAACATTGTCAAATTAGCAAGGCCTTAACTAACGAGTTCTATCTCTCCATTAGATCAGAGCATAATGTGGGGAAGCATAAATTTGGATACCACTGCCTCTTTAGGAACTTACCCCACCAAAATGTTCACTAGGTATGTCCTCACATGATCATTTCCTAATCCACTTGCATAATATGTGACACTAGTAAATGTTGATCCTTGTGACTATTCTTATCTTGGATTAATCTACTTGACTTATGGCGGTTAGTCCTAGTCAAAGTTAAAATTCTAAAAGAATATTAGTCCCAAATGTTTATCCAATCCATCATTCTCCCTAATGATGTCTTTACTAGGCTTATTATTGTTAGTCTTGGCCATAGTACATGACACATGGATAATATGGTGTCCACCCTCACTCCCTCTCAACTATGGAGGAGACATCCACAAGCATAAGATTTTCTCTAGAATACCCATCATTTTCATAGAGAATAACATCATTAATTTGTTTTCATTTCATGAAGCCTTTACGATTAAGCATCCATATATTTGTGGAAAAATATTTCCCCTTTTGTCATTTGTGATGAAAGAAAATCAAAAAGTGAAAGCCAAAATCATTATAGACACACTAGAATGATTTATCTAAGTCTAAACGCTAAGATTGAAGTGAAAATTCATGTAAATGTTATATCTATGAGTCGTGCCAAACTTATGAAAACATCCTTCCCTAAGTCCTATATATAATAAAAAGAAAAAGAAAGAAAAATAAGGCCCAGTGAATGGAAACTCATGTATTCACTCCCTCGTTGGCAAACATATGAATATATACACTCCTAGTCACACTTGATCACATGCTTGTAAGGGTTAAATCATGAAGTCCTCTTTTCCCCTTGAATTTTCACTTCATCATTTAAGCACCTAGTTGAGGATATATGGAATGTTTGTTGCCTAAGGGTTTCATGCCTACTCTTGGTTTACTTATGACACACTACAGTCGATTTATGTGATGGAGTGAAATACTTAAGTATTTTGAGTTATTAGAATAGTGTATTAAGTTAGTCACCACACAAACATGTATTACATCTCATTGATCCACATGTGTGGGTTGGATACTCACTGATTGAGAACTTTAATGGAGACTACTTTAGGGCTTTGATGGTATAGCTTACAAAATCTCTTGGTAAACATTGTGATTCATCCTTTCTTTTCCTCAAGGCACTTGTTAATATTTAAGTCACTCCTAATAATCCTTGGAGATGGGGAGTATAAATTAATTGTTCTGGAAATAGAATTGAGAAATAGAGGTTTTCCATTTGTGATATTGGAATCATAGACATTGGATACGTGGTAATAGTCCTGGATGTCAATTAACTAAAATTGTATTGACATAATGCGAAAAGAGGTAAACATATTGGTAACCTTGATGTCGTGATCATTGCAAATAATAGCTATTCCACCCAAGTATCTCTAAGCATCAATCACTATTGCTTGGCAATTCCTCCCCATTTTCTAATTATATGAGGTATAACCTCACTTAATATTTTTATTTCTTATATCAACATTATTGATGGGTGCTTTGCATACCATTTTTCTTTTATGATTCTTTGTTTTCCTTTCCTATTGAGGCCGCTCATAGAGAATTTACACAGAAAGGAAGTATAATGTGAAGAAAAAACATGTTTAAATATTTAAGTGCTTGGACAATGCCACTTCATGACTCCTATATTTCCTTAACCCGAGTCTGAATCGTGAACTTGATGGCCTTAAGGGAAATTGACCAATGAAAATCTCAAAAAGAGGTGACTTTTGACTTTATCACATACAAGTTAATATACTAAAATCAAATATCCATGAGAATCTAATCAATCAATGAATCATTAAAAAAATATCCAAAACACTTTCATCGCAATGAATCATTACATTATAGAATACAATCTATAAACCTTTTGGGAACTTTTTGCCAAACCATGCTCAAAACCAACATATTTAATATTAGTATTTAACAATAATATGGACAATAACAAATTTTCATAAATTAAATAACATGTTATCAAGCCTAAGAAATGTCACTAATTGAAAACTAAAAGGCATGCAACTAATGGGAGTGAACACTCAAGGTCACCATAAGACAATGAATCTGTTAAGACCAAGATTAATAGAGACAAATATCTACAAAGGAAAAAGACAAACCTATTTTAACTTTATTGTTTTATAAGGTGCAAGTTTAACATCTCAAGATATAATGAAGAGAAAAATTAATTTTATTGCATTAAGGAAACCCAAGCACATTCTATAACTTAGCAATGAAGAAATGTGTAATACCCAATGCCCATCTAACACAAAGCATGGCATTAAGTTACTTTTTTATATATAATTTAAATATCTATCATAAAATCACAAATTTAGCATGAATGGAATGTTTAAAATCCATTTTTATAAAAACAAAATATAATTTTTGTTATAAAAAAATACCAAAAATTAAATATATTTTTTTTGGAAAAAAATACTAAAACTAAATATATATTTAAAAAAAACTAAAACATAAGCAAATAATTATTTGCTTATGTTTTAGTTATTTTTTTTTAATATATATTTAGTTTTAGTAGGCAAATAATAATTTATCAATCATGCATGGACATCATAAGAAACATTCACAATATAATATGAAGAACACATGGGTACCTACTTCATATGTATTAAAAAATGCTTCACTACTGCATGTGAATTACAAGTGTAATCTTAGTTGGATCTCCAATATAGCTTAAACCATATTTTCATTTTATGTTTTAGTACTATTAAATGTTATTATGGTCTACCTCATTTTATATTTAGCATTGCAACAAAAAAATGCATTGTGCTATAGAATTAGTACTAACATGTAATTTTGATTTTTTTTCTAGAACGCTACAGGTAATGGCCGTGAAGATGATGATACAGATTATGTTTAGATTGCATCATACATCAGAGGCGATGATGATGAGGATGGTGATGGCATTAGTGATGATTATGTGGATGAGATTATCAGGATGGCTAGGATGATGATCATGGAAATGATCATGAGGATGATCTTGACTATGATTTTTGTGGTGCTAGCTAGCCATGTGTTATTTTTTTATATTTAGTTGGGATTTCTTAATATGGTAATCATACATATGAATTTTATTTGATTCAAATAATGATGATAATACTATAGGTACAATCTAGTAACCTTATGAATGCGTTGAAAATTGTTTACATTTTTTTAATGAAGAATTATTGTGTATGATGAGATTCCTATTTTTTTTATTGATGTTATGAATTTACCTTAGAATAATGATATCTATGAAACATTTTTATTTGGTAATCATACATTGAATTTTAGTTGATTTGATTAAATATGATGATGATATTATCATTTTTATCTTGTTATTTCATGTATATATTGAAAATTATCAACATTATTTTGATGGAGAATTATTATGTATGATGATATTACTATCTTTTGATGGATGTTGTGAATTGACCTTAGAATAATTGTTTTCACGAATGATTTTGATTTGATAATAACACATTTTAATCTTAGCTGATTTGATTAAAGATGATGATGATATTATTAGTATTATCTTGTTACTTTATATATGTGTTGAAAACTATCAAATATTTTTTTTTTAATGGAGAATCATTATGTATGATGATATTAGTATTTTTGGATGTAATGTTGTGAATTTACCTTGGAATAATGATATCTGCGATAAGTGTTGATTTAGTAGTCATATATGTATATTGAAAATTGTCAATGATTTTTCTATGGAGAATTGTTATATATGAGGATACTGCTATATTTTTTATGAATGTTGTCAATTACCCTTAAATTAGTTTACAAATATTAAGATATCAATTTGAATTGTGATATCTTCTTAAATGTGTTATACATGAAAATACCTCCTCATCAGCTCAGAGGAGAATACTATGTTGTTGGTTGGAATACCCCTTTCTCCTAGACTATATAAGACTATAATACAAGTTATGTGCCATGAGGACCATGTTATCCTAGTCTATAAAAAGTTGTCCCCTTCATCTAACTTTTGCTACCAAAATTCTGACTCAGTCATGAGGAAAAAAGCTCGAGTTAACTAGAATTTCACACTCTTGTTCACTTTCGGAAACTCATATGGTGGAATGTGATCTCTTTATCCTCATCTTTAGCTTTTTCCTAAAAACAAAAAGCATACCAAGTATTTTATCCTTTTGAAATATGTGTAGAACATGGCACCTAGGCAAGGCTATGTTGCTGCAACCCTAGCCGCGCCCGGCTAATCTCTCTCTCCTTCGCACAATCTTCTCCTCTATGGAGCTCGGAGGTGGCCCTGAGGCCCCTCCTCCCTCGCCTCTAGAGCTCGAAGCCTTCAAATCCCTCATAGCAACTGCTAGAAACAACAAACTACTAGTTCACAGCAAAAGTTTGTAAAACAATTGGAAAGCATCCCCATGGTGACCTTGCCTATGGAGGAAAATTGCAGAACAACATTGAACCTAGCATAAAGAGGCCTCATTGGCCAGTTTACAGGGCTATGACCATCCCCGAAAGTAGTTGAAGAATGGGTTAAACGAAACTGGATACCACTGGTTAATGAAGGAATAAAAATTCACTTTGTAGGCAAAGGGTTCTTCGTTTTCGTGTTTGATAACGCAAACAACAGAAGCCTGATCTTTAGAAATGGGCCATATTTCATGGGTCCCCAAGGCCTCTACTTGAATAAATGGTCCCTAGACTTTGATCCAGCACAAGATGTGCCCATGGCTGTACCCGTTTGGGTGCATCTCCCACACCTTCCCTTTCATTGCTAGAGTCAGAACTCACTACAATCCATTGGCAATGCCCTAGGAAGATACATAGATTGGGCACCGAGGAAGGATCAATACTCATGCGCCCGCATCTGTGTAGAGGTTGATCTGGAAATCGGGCTACCTGAAGCAATCAAACTCTCGGTGGCAGACTGGACATACATCCAAGAGCTCGACTATGAACAATTACCCTTTAAGTGTCGACACTGTCACGAATACGGGCATTTTACAAGATCCCGCAAAAAAAAAAAATGAGGAGGCATCAGAGAAAGAAAAAGGCGAACAATGGAAACAAGCAAAGAAAACAACAAGTAGCAAGTAGAACAACAAAAATAAAGCTAAAGAGACAGGGAATAAAGCAGGGCAAGAAAGTGCAAGCAACCAAAACACTGGAAGCAGTGAAACCATTAGCATCGTGGAGGACAAAAATCCCTTTGAATCTCTCAAGCTACCTTCAGATCCTCCAGAGACAGAGAGAGAAGATCTTCCTCAGCTGAATAATACCGACACTTTAGAGCTAGGTAACAATCCAAACCTAACCCCAAGTAATACTTCCTCTCCTTCTTATGCTGATATAATCAAACAAAAGAAGAAGAACACAGAAAACACGGGCTCATCAGATGAAGAGACTTTTGAAAGGCCATCAAAAAGAGTTGGAAGAAGATCAAACAAGTCAACCAAGGAATAAGAGTCAGAAAGACAAAAAACCCTCGGCAGTCAAGCTACCATTAAGATGACCCTCGGGAGGAATACCAGACCAAGGGGGAAACCATTAGCATCATGGAGGACAAAAATCCCTTTGAATCTCTCAAGCTACCTTCAGATCCTCTAGAGGCAGAGCGAGAATATCTTCCTCAGCTGAACAATACTGACACTTTAGAGCTAGGTAACAATCCAAACCTAACCCCAAGTAATACTTCCTCTCCTTCTTATGCTGATATAATCAAACAAAAGAAGAAGAACACAGAAAACACGGGCTCATTAGATGAAGAGACCTTTGAAAGGCCATAAAAAAGAGTTGGAAGAAGATCAAACAAGGAAACCAAGGAATAAGAGTCGGAAAGACAAAAAAACCTCGGTAGTCAAGCTACCATTAATATGAACCTCGGGAGGAATACCAGACCAAGGGTCACCAAGGGAGGAGGGCCTACCCCAACAAGTGGTAAATGATGCAACTAGTCTCTTGGAACTGTAGGGGCTTGGGTAATCCCACTAAGGCAGAGGCCATTAAAGATTTATTGAAAATGGAACCCACAGACATTCTCATGCTCCAAGAGACAAAATTAGAAGGGGAGATCCTTCTAAATAATAGTAACACAAAATGGAAATTATATTCTGGAAAGGTTGTCAGTGCTAGAGGCACGACTGGAGGAATAGGCACATTCTGGTCAAAAAACTCCTTTTCTTCAGAGAGATCCTTTGAGACCCAACATTGGATATATATTGAATTACATCACACAACAAGCAATATGAACCTAGCTTTGTTTAACATGTATGTCCCTGTACATTATGACGAAAATAAAGAGTACTGGAAGACACTCTCGGACTTTCTAGACTATATTAATCCTATGAATATAGTTATAGGAGGTGACCTGAACATAATTCTAGATTCTAAAGAGAAGAGAGGAGGGACCTTCTCAAGAGACCCTTTTCTCACCACAGTGGAGAATCTGATTCTACAGTGGAACCTAGTAGACTTCAAATTAGTGAAAGGAGAATACACCTAGACCAATAACAGAACAGGAGAAAACCACATAGTAGCAAGGCTGGACAGATTCCTCATCAGTAACTCTATAATGATGGAAAAAGGAATAGTCACCAACAAGATTCTTCCAAAACTTATCTCGAACCACAAACCAATTCTCATCTACTTGAAAGAAGAAGAAGACTTAGGTCCCCTCCCCTTTCGCTTCAATCCTCTTTGGGCAGAAAGAGAAGGGTTCTTTGAAATATTTCAATCAACTTGGAGAATAGATGTTCCAGGCTCCCCAAGCTATGTGTGGGAGCAAAAAATGAAAAATACAAAGACGGCCCTAAAAGAATGGATAAAGAATCCTATGAATACCCCCACTAGTCAGAGGAAAGAGGCTGTCATTCAACTGGAAGAAATCTAATTGGAACTGGAAGAGAAAGATATTTAAGAAAAATCTGCACAAAGGAAAACATATTTCTCCTTCAGAAGCGAGGAAGAGTACTGGCGCTTAAAGTCTCGTAGCTTGTGGCTTAAAGCTGGGGATAGAAACACCACATATTTCCATAGACAGTATAGGGCTCATATTTCCCAAAATCATATAGTAGAAATCACCACATCTAATGGACAAGTATGTAAAGGATTTTCCCAAATCAAGGAAGCTGCAGTGAATCATTTCCAGACTCTTCTTATTGCAGAAAGGGATGGGAGCGAGGACATATCAGAGTTCCTCGCAAACATGCCAAACCTAGTCAGCATAGAAGATAATGAAAATTTTATGAGCTCAGTCATGGAAGAAGAGATTTCTAATATTGTCTGGTCCATGGAGCTAGACAAAGCACCAGGACCTGATGGATTTTCAATCCACTTTTACAGAATCTGTTGGGAGCTAATCAAACCTGATCTCCTCAGAATGATACGTGGATTTATGAGGAAGGCAAAGGTTGGATGCGGAATAAATTCCACCTTCCTTTCTTTAATACCCAAGGAAACAAACCCAAGATCATTTGATAGATACAGAACAATCTCACTTTGCGATTCATCCTACAAGATAATGGCCAAACTTCTGGCGAACAGAATCAAGCCTCTCCTGCAAAAGCTCATTTCTCCAGCCCAAGGGGGATTTGTGAAAGGAAGACATATCTTGGACAACGTCATCCAAGTCCAGGAAGCCCTGAACTTGAGCCACTCACGCAAAGAACAAGGTATGCTTATTAAATTGGATATGTGTAATGCTTTTGATAGAGTTAACCACTCTTTCCTGTATAGGGTTCTCTCATCCTTTGAATTTAACCAGGACTTTATAAACCTAATCAAAGCTTGCCTAGAGAAGATATGGATAGCCCCAATGATAAATTGAAGACCAAAAAATTTCTTTTTAGCCACCAGGGGATTGAGGCAGGGCTTCCCCCTTTCACCATTTATTTACATTTTGATGGCAGACTCCCTAAGCAGAAAGCTGACCTCGGAAAAACAAAATGGTAGCATTCCTAGGGCCAGAATCGTGAAAGGAATTTCCCCAGTGAATTACGTGCTGTTCGCTGACGACTCACTGTTGCTCAGGGGTTCATCTCCAAGAATAGCAAACTCCTTCAGAACCATCCTTAAAATTTTTTGCAGTATCTCTGGAGTGTTAATTAGTGAAAGGAAAAGCGCTGTTTATGGATGGAATATAGAGAAGCACGAAATTGACAGAATAGCCAGTGATCTGGGCTTTAATGGATATGCAAATTGGGATAAAATCAAATATTTGGGCCTTCCAATAATGATGGGATCCAACAAAAACCATTTGTGGGAGGAGGTGATCTCGAAATTCAAAAAAACGATTGCTACATGGGGTGGCTTTTCGCTGACCACAGGAGGCAAAATCACACTCATTAGATCAGTTCTCTCGGCACTGCCAACGTTCCAGGCTTCTTTAATGGTGGCCCCAAAGAAAATCTCAGACCAAATCTCCAGTCTCATTCGCAATTTCTTGTGGAATGGAGGACGAGGAAATGGCAACAGATTCCATTTAATAAAATGGGAAACAACGAAAAGACCATTAGAGGAAGGTAGCCTTCAAATTCAAGATCCCCTGCAAGAAAACTTAGCGTTGGGCTATAAATTACTGTGGCAACTTATTTCTGAGCCTAATCACCCAGTCAGTCATATATTAAAGTTAAAATACCTCAAAAACCAGTCAATTAAATCTTTCATTCTGGAGAAAGCCCCAAAAGGAAAGCAAGCTTGGAAGCTATGTAGCAAAGGCATCGAAATTTTCAGATCTCACCTGTATAGAATCCCCGGGAATGGAAAAAACACTCTGCTATGGAGAGACAGAGTTATGGGTCATCCCCCTCTGACAGAAAACAATGAAATGTCAGAGCTAAGGATTTGGTTACACATAAAAGGAATTCAGAAAATTGAGGACATCTCAGGCTAGGACAGTAAAGGAAATTGGCAGCGCTGGAATTTTCCTAAAGCACCAGCGCACCTAAATCCCCAGCTAAATGCCCTTATAGAGGCAATTTCAGACTTTGCTCCAGTACATAAAGATGATGAAGATTCCCGGGGATGGGGTAAGACGGGGGTGTACACAGCAAGAGGATATTTACAGATGCAAAGCAAAAGGGATTCGCCACATTCGAAATCAGTGTGGAAGCAGGTCTGGGATAGCTTTAACATCCCTAAGATCAATTTCTTCTTTTGAACACTGTTTCGTAACAAAATCCTAACTGGAGAAAACTTCTGCAGAAGGAACATAGCAGGTCCTCATTGATGTGTTCTTTGTAAAAATGCATTGGAAACCTCAGAACACATGTTTATCGATTGTGAGTATGCGAAGAAGGCCTGGTCTATCTTCCCGACTGGACTAAATGTGAGACCCCCAACACAATGTTTGATTACAGATATGTTCTCCACTTGGAAATCTAGTTATCCTCACAATATTGCTGGAAAATCTCTATGGTACAAGGTGTGGATTGCTGACCCAAAATATGTATGCTGGAAGCTATGGCTAGCCCAGAATGAAACCATTTTCAACCAAAATGAAATCCCTGCGGAAAAAGTGGCAGACCAGGCAAATAAGCACCTTTTAGAAACTCTGAACCATTCTTCAGTCAAATATGATAATTCCCTCTTAATAGAAGAAAGGGCATGGCTGGAAGATTTCTCTTGCAATACCAGACCTCCAACAATCACACGGCCAATTCATAAGGAAAGATGGCAGATTCGAGATCCCGTGGACAGATTTCAGCAGTGGTGGAAATCCTAGGGCAAGTGCACTATCTTCTTCGATGGTGCCTCAAAAGGCAATCTAGGTAGGTTAGGAGAAGGAGGGGTAATCTTCTATCTGAACGGGGAAAAATATGACTTCAGTTGGGGACTTGGACTCAAAATCAACAACCAGGCTGAAGCACTCAGTCTTTTAAAAGCTTGCCAATTAGCCAGAAAAGAAAATCCAAGCGAAATCCTAATCTTTGGAGATTCAGAATTGTTAATAAAGTCATTAATAAGCAAGAAAGGGCTCAAGGATCCAGTGCTAAACAAACAACTTTCAAGAGTGAGCAGAATTTTGAAGGACTTCTCCTCAGTTCAAATTTTCCACATACTCAACGAATTAAACAAGGAAGTGGACAGATTGGCAAACATAGGATGTAATCTACAAAATGGAATGATCAACATCAATGCAGGTGCTTTGAAAATAACAATTATTCCCTAACCAGGAAAGGAGCTCATGTAAAATTTGTGAATTGTAATGGTTGATTAGGCTTTGCCCAACCTGAATTTTATCAGTAAAACACAACCGTTTTAGTTAAAAAAAAAAGAAGCATACAAAATAAGGAAAGAGCCATAAAGCATGGAAAATAATTTTTCTAAGCAAAAAAGCATCTAAAAAGGAGAAAAATCCATTTTTATATGAGGAAACATTATTCACGCAAATGCTTTTGCCCAAATTGAACTAACGAGGAATTTAGGAAATATTCATAGCCTTCACTTTCCTATATATTGGAGGCTTGAACGTTGAGAAAAGTATGGAAATTATTGTATTGTCATGCTATTGAGATCTATCTTGAGAGGGAGAATTTTGGCGCTAGGAGTTAGGGTAGGTGTTGCTGTAACTGCATCTGATGGTTGTAACTTTCCTCCAACTCATTTATTAATATAGGTTGTGTTGGGTGTGGAGCTTGATTATCTTATGTATGCAAGGGTATCGCCACATTGGACCCTAGTTTGAAATGGGGCGACAACGCTGCCTGTAAAATATTTGCTGCAGGGGGGTCTGTGGGGGGCGGTTGCGAACTTTGGGGAGCCCCCCACGACAAGGGGTTTCAGGGGTAGTGCCCTCGAAGCTAAGAATAGATGTAAAATTACCTTGTAAAATTACAATAATTTCTAGTCAATTTGGGCCATTCATTAGGCGAAGATCTGACAGTAGAAGTTATGTTTAATTTAGGGTTTTTTTGCCCTAGAAGGCAACCCCTCACTATATATGAGGTAATTTTATTGCGTCTATGTAGATCCGTATTTTGAGTGAGAAAGAGAGAGGAGATTGAGAGTGAAGAGGGTGTTACAGCGGATCTGCTGTAGGTTGTATCTCTTCAGTTTGCTAGATAATATGAAAGGAAGGACTGGTTGTTTCTCTGTGGACGTAGCCCAAATTGGGTGAACCACGTATATCTGTGTCTCTCTTGTTGTATGCGTTTTCTGTGTTTATATTTCTACAATATTTTATGTGTTCCATTACTCCATAATATATAATTTACTAACAGATCGGTTGTTATTCCTTCCATATGCTACTATTAATTATTCACTTCTTCTATTTAACTAATGAATGTACAGGATTTTGGTTTATATTTATTTATTCAATAATATTTATATGTTTCTAATAGTTTCGATTATCAAGATATTATGTTGTGAAGGTTTCTTTGTTCTCTCTCTTATGTGTAGGACCAAGCTTTGTAGCTAGCTAGGAGCGCTTCCCACCTACACTGAAAACTCCAACAAGACCTGCATGCGAGGACTCATAGGAATTACTTCTCTTCTTCTTAATATCTACTCTACATCTTGATCTACTAAGAATCTTGAGCCTTAGAACAACCTTTCTCTTACTCAGTCTGTCCTAGGTTTCTGGGATAAACTGAGAGGGTTTTATGTTCATATAACCATGCATTAAATCCTATGCCAAAATTATGTTAAGAAACTGTAATTTATTTCACTACGTAATTGAAATTAGTAAAATTAACCGATAAAGGGGGTCATAAATGGAAATAAAAATAAAAATCTAAACAAGAAGCCAAAAGTGGATGTAACCATGGATGCAAAATTGGAGTAGAACTAGATGTTAAACAAGCCATAAAAGCAAGATGCAAACAATGACACAAAAAGGGTTTTAAAGTAGAATTAAAAAAGGGTGCAACACTAGACAAAAAGAATGAAATAAAATAGGGCATACATAAGGATACTAAATTGGGCGCAAACAAGGATGAAAAAATGGACACCAAAATAAGATGCAAATAATGGTGTAAAATTAGGATGAAAAATTAGGTGCAAAAAGGATGTAAGAAAAGACACAAAACAAGATGAAAAATGGGACTAAAAAAGGGTGAAACCAAAGATGCCAAAAATGACACTTAACTATGAAAATTCAAATTAAAATCTAGTTACAAAATGAGATGCAAATGTGGACACAAAATGTGGTTGAAAAAATGATGCAAATTTGGATGCCAAAAAGGATGAAAAATTAGACACCAAAAAGGATGCAAAATAGGACATAACAAAAAGTAAAAAATTAGACGCAAAAGTAGCAAAAATGGGCATAATAATGGATTAAATTTGGATGCAAATTGAGATGCAACATTGGATGAAAAATGAGGTGCAACAAATGATTCAAAACTTGGTGCAAAGACAAATGAAAAAGTCGACGAAAAAAATATCTCAAAATTGAACGTAACATTAAACATAAAATGGGATACAAAGGTAGATGAACACATGGTTCAACATAGGATGAAAATTTAGATGCTTAAAGGGTTGCAAAATTGGATGCAAGAAATGGTGTTAAAAATGATGCTAAATTGGATGTATGCAAAATTAGATGCAAAATATGGTGCAAAATAGGATGCAAAAAAGGGAGACAAATAAAACACAAAAGTGGATGCAAAAAATGGTGCAAAAAAGGTAGAAAACTGGTACAATAATAGATGTAAAAATAGGTAAAAAATTAGAAGCAAAAAATGGCATAAGACTAGATGCAAAAACTAGCACAAATTGGATGCAAAAAAAGGCATTAAATCAGATGCAAAATATGGTGTAAAACTCTATGCAAATTACAACATAAAACTACAAGAAAATAATGACACAAAACAAGAAGCAAAAAATGATGCAAAAATAGATGCAAAAAATGGCACAAAACTAGATGTAAAACTTGTTGTAAAACCAAATGCAAATCTTGGTACAAAATATGATGTAAAATTTGGTGTAGAAAAAGATCCAAAATTTGGCACAAAAAAAGGATGCTTTAAAAATTGTACAATGGTGCCAGATTTAGCGCTAGGCTGCTCATCCCAATTGAGAAAAAAATGCACTAAAATTTGGTGCTAAATCTGGAACAATTTACTTGGTTTGTTGTAGTGATAAGAATGAGGGTTGATATTTACTTGAGTTTCCAATTGGAAGAAAGTCCATTTGTATCAAACGACTTTTCAGGAAGTTGAATGTAGAAGGTAAAGTGGGGAAATGGAAAGATTGATTAGTAGAAAAGGTCATTCCTAGGTAGAGGGAATTGACTTTTGTGAAAATTTGTCTCTTGTTGCTAAGTTAACTTCTATTATATTTCTTTATCCGTTATTGTTTCTTTTTATTTTGAAGTAGAAAATATGGATGTGAAGACAACATTCCTACATAGGGACTTGGAAGTAGGAATATTCCCGAAATGGCGATAAGGTTTCATAGGAAATATTTTGTTTAAAAGTTGAAAAGGTCCTTGTATGTCTTAAAGTAATCTCCAAGAATGTGGTATGTAAATTTTGATAGTTATACATTGCAACTGGTTTCACAAGGTGTAACATTGATAATTTTTTGTGTTCCAAATTAGTAGGCGATCATTTTATTTTTGTGGTCTTATATGTGGATGATATGTTTTTTCATTAGAGAAATTTTAAGGTCTAAAATGGGCATCAAAACAAGAATGTTCAACCAAAATCAACATTATAAGAACCAATAGGATTCAATATGATGATGTCAACCATGGGGGATGATTCACCATTCTTGAAGTAAAAAAGCAAAAAGATTAAAAAATTTAAAAAAACTACTATTTAAACTCGCATGTTCAACTTGTATCCCTAAAGTTTTAATCAAATTTTGGGCGGGAGCACTCGTTTGATGCAAAATTTAATTCCTCATACAAGGAGTACCCATGTTGCATACTTTTGATGGACTCTGCTACATAGAAAATGAGAAATACATGAATAAACATGATCGCAATCACATTTTAAAGTCAAATATTAAAATTCTGTTGTTTAAAATGGTTCTTATCATTAAATTCTAAAATATTCCCAAAATATACAATTAATATAAGGATGGTCATCTAGTAAGTAGGTAGAAAAGGAAATTTGTAACAAACACTTACCATACCATTCATTGTATTCATGTTTTCACTGATACCCGTGTCCCATTAGCTTAGAAATATAGTAGCAATCAACACTTGTAGCTCACTATTTTACAAATATTGTAGTGATCAGTTGAATTTGATTGTTAAAATTTAGAGATATTTTGGAACCTCACCTACGAAAGTGATGTTAATTGTTTGACTTAACTCCCATTTCAAAATATTTATGAAATTTACAATCTAGATAAGGACATATGGAAGTAGGCATATGCAAGTTTTGGACAACTTTGATGGATTAGATCACTAGCCTTAATTTTGATGAGAAAAAACATGTTAACAAACCTAGGGCATTCACTATCTTCTATTTTATTGCATGCAGGTGATTGATGAGTACACAATTGTTAACCCTAGGCTTAAGAGATATTATAACAAAGATTATGAATTGGCTTTAGAGTTTGATAGCTTTGAGTTGGAGCATATATATTTTGAAGATACTTCTGAGGCATAATCGCTAGCACACCGCAAGTTCAAAGACACATTTGTAGATTAGAGTCATGAAGCCTAGAAAGATGTTGTGAATGGATATGGATATGAAAAGTCTGCGAGAGAATACATTCTGAAGCATAAATGCATGTGTTACTCTACCATACATTACATTCATTCTAGACTTTATTCAAAATCACTTCCCATATTCCTATGCAATTGTTTAGAAACTTACTTGTTGTATAGGAAACAAGATGGGTTTGTGGTGCATGTTGCATGATAACAAGTCTTTTGTGAGTCTTTTTGTCGTATCATAGTGTAAATTTTGTTTTAATTTTACTCTAAGTTTGTTGAGAGAAATTTTCTTTTAATTTTTAAATTTTCTTTTAATTTGTCTTTACTCGAAGTTCTTTGCAAGATATTAGGAGTAATGAATGATGACTCCTAGTAAAAAATTCTCCATTTGGCACTGTAAATACTTCGAAAAAGAATTTTGTAGTGCAAATAGGTTCCTTTAATGACTATTTTTTTCTTGTAAGCTTAGTAGGACCTTTCATTCATTCATAAAAAGCATATTACAAGCATAATAGAAATTATGTGGCTTCAACTTGCCCATCGGGAAACCAGGTCTGTTGTCCATCGAAATGTGTTATATGCCATCAAAAATCTAAAGTTCTTAAGTCTGTCAAACTTAGCCTTATAGGCATGAATGTCTAAAACCCAGTTCATTCTTAACCTACTAACAACAATACTACTTAAAAACATATACAACATCAAACTTTAATAACAACCACAGAAAAAGAAGCATCTAGAGCTAGTTCTTTGAGGGCTCCATTGGAACTCGATCCTTTGCACTAGAACCCAAAATATCTAACTGAGGTGAGCATCTAATGTGTCATTCAATATGACCCAAATGAACATTTTGCTGTTGAATTTGGAATTGGAAAAGTTGGAATTCCTCTGGGATTTCCTAAAATCCTCGATGAACTTTAATGAAACTTCTTGTGTTAATAATTTCCCTAGCCACTATATTATTCATCATCTAATAGAGATTAATTATTTATTTATATTGTGTAATCCTTCCATGGGTATTATCGGGATCCAAAACCAACAACCTCCATTCTTCCTCCTGTATCTCCTGCTTGATGCATTGGTTGAGGTCTGCCTCCCATCCTAAAAACATCTGTCTCACATGGGAAGGGGTTCCTTTGACATAATCTTGAGTTGAAACACTGATATGTCAGGCCTGCAATTTATGGACAATTCACCTTAGCGATTGTGAGGAGGAACTTCCTCTCCCTTCCCGAGACGTCACATTTTGGTGATCCCTGTGGCATCTTGTATCATTTTCTTTTTCACTGCGATTGGACGAGCCATATTCTCCATCTCCCACTGAAGAAAAGAAAAATATTTGAGCCAAATCCCATGACTCGTAGACTAAGCAGGGTTTCAAACTACTAACACCTGGTACATTAAAAAAGAACATAAAGAGGGGAATATAAAATTAGGTTTATTTCTGATAAAAATATAGTAGAACTAGGCGTCCCCCTGCCATTGGTACTCTTCTCCATATGCTAGCACCTTGTGCTCTAGAACCACATTGAAACAATATAAACCATGGTGGGTTGATCTCCTTCAGAGGAAGCAATTTCCAGCTCGCTCCTCATACCATTTCCCACATCAAAATTTAGAGTAACAGTGAAGCAAAATTGACATCCTACAGGTCCTAATTATAAAACAATTAGACCAAATATAGAAAATATCTTGCCGACCATCACTGATACCTTTCCCGCAATGGCAGAAGGTCCATACTACACCATACATTCCCATGCGAGGCAATAAAATACCACACAAGACCGAAACCAGTTTAGAAACAACATATTCAACCACATTCCCATCTAACGTACAAACCATACTGAATCTCATAGTCACGCATTCACAGAATTAAAATATTATGAACTACTTTCACATTTTTGGTATGTCTCTGGGAAGGGTTAAAGGGAAGAGACAACACATACCCTAGAACCATCACCATGAATCCTGTGCTGAGACCCTTCTGCAATAGAGGCATTTCATCCAAACTTACCACAAGGAAGGAGATTGACCAATGATCCCCATCTCCAAGAACTGCAATACACCACAACCAAATTGCATACAAAGAACGAACATTATCCTCCATAACCTGCCGGTTTAATTCTCGACACGCCTTTCTACCCAGCTTGCTCTCTCCCATGCCTCGTTGCATTGCCTCATATCTATCATACACATTGCGCACCTACCACGACCACCCTCCCACATTAATAACCATTAGATCATTCATGGCTTGGGTCCCAAGTGGGACAATCCTCTTGCACACACCCCAATTGGGGGCTCTAATGACTAATTTTCATTTATAACTATTTTTATTATTTTTTGAAGGGAAAGAGAATTATCTTTTGGAATATTTTTATTTTATTGTTTTTTTATAATGATTTTATAATGTGATTTTGTTATATTATTTTTTCTTTTAACTATATATTAATATTTAAATGGTTTAGTAGAAGAGAGTATTATGGATTTTTCTATATTTTATTTTATGTTTAAATAGTATGGAGAAATATGCTTCAACATGACTTCAAAGTTTCAAATTATTAATAAAAAGTAAAAAATTCAAGAAAGTTGGTAGTGTGAGAATTATTTTGAAAATTAAATCAATCACCCTTTTAGTATAGCAAAAGCTATAAACAATTTCATTCCATCATTGTCCAATTGCACTATAAACTAGCACAACCACATTAATAAATGTGGTTGATATATGCCAATAAGTCCACACATGTGGTTGCAGGAAACATCTGGTTAAAAATAAAAAATACAATTTAGGGTTTATAAATTTAAAAATAGTATTAAGGATTTCCATTCTCAAGGTAACAATAGGATGAATTATGTTAAAAATGAATAAAACTACAATGTGTACAGAGAACTTATAGAATGATAATTCATATATTTACAACGCAGTGATAACACAACATTAAATTAGTGACTTCGCACATACAAAAATTTGATTCACTACCAAAATCTTGATTTAATATTTAAACGAACGCTCATCCAAATGACTGCTAATGATAATATTTACAAAAAATCAATTTATATACTAGAAATGAATGTCTAAAACACAAACTTGAATACAATGAACTACAAAGATATTAAAAACAAAAAAATTCACACATCACACCATTATAATTTTTTGAAAGTAGGACTTTAAGTCTCTAAAATACACAAAAAAAAATATGGATGTATGCTAGTCGATTGTTCAATTATCTAGAAAAATATTAAAAGTATTCAATAACAAATATTGACATCAATGAAAACACCATTCAACATCCATGTCTATGAACTAGAGAGTATAATATTCAACTATATGGAAAAATAAATAAATATTGTATAAGATTTGGACCATTGAATATGATTATATTATATCCAATATATTTCTTTTTGTGTTTTCGATAGGGGCTAACTTGTCTAGATATTTCTCTTATATTTATTTTTAGAATGAAAGTGTATGTATAGATGTGGATTCAATTTTATGTTATGAGATAATGCTGTAAATTGGTATGGGATTTAATATTGATTTTTAAGAATATATGCACTTTATTACATTAATTCGTCAACCTAAGGTTTGCAGATGACATTTTATTTATTTATATTGTAATGTATGATTGAGAAAGTGTTCATTGTTTTAATTAGGTTGATAATTGAACAATGGACTCACATAGATCCATCTTAACCTTGAATCTATTAAGCACAAGAGGGATCAAATATTTTAATATGCAATCTTCTTTTAGAGTAAAAATTGAATAAATGTTTAAACCTTGAGAGATTTAATCCATCTCAGGGTTTGATAGCTCAACTAGCTCAACTAGCTCAACTCCATGTTAAGCATGAAAGGAATTACACTTCTCCCTCAGACCATAAATTAAAAAGCTTCTCACTTGGTCTCTATTTAAATAGTTATATTGATTTTTTTTACTTAACATGCATATTGCAATATTTTTATTTATGACACTTATTGAAATATTTTTTTTTCCGGAATGTCTTTTAAATGTTACATTTAGACTCCATATTAAGAATTGAATAATTACACATATCTCCATACTTTATATCTCTATATAAGGTTAATATAAAATTTTGTTACTTGATATGGACATTGAGATATTTTAGTTATCACTTATATATATATCTATATCTATCTATATATATATATATATATATATGATTTAGTGATGATGAAATGAATTACAAAACTCTATAACTCCATGTTGGGTTGTAATATTAATATTATTTTAGATGTGATATGTCAACTCTATAGTGAAAGAATTACACATATCTCTCATATTAGGGAAAAAAATAGAGATAAAATAAGGAAAGATAGAGATAAAATAAGGGAATTATATTTTCAGTTACTTTATCTCTCTATATATAAAATCAAAATAGAAATAGAATTATTTATTTATGGTAGACATTACATATTTTATGATCGATATTGAAATATTTTTTTGATAAAAATGGCAATGTTTGTATTACTGAAAATAAATCCCACTGGTCAGCTCTATGAAAGAGAGTCTGAACCAGGAGAGTCTAGCTTCGTAGAATGCTCTACATTGTTCATCACCATTACACATTAAATAGAATACATGGTTTTAGGGAAGTTAGAACAACATCCTACGAAATAGAAACTAATTCTTATCTTGAGGCTACGTGAACCAAATCTACCTATTCTAGGATATTCTCCATTATCTTCAACACTCCCCCTTAATGGAGAATGGGTTCACATATATGCCTAACATCTCCCTAAACATTTGAAATTTTACTTTTCCAAGGGGCTTAGTGAAAATGTCCACAACATTATCACATGCATTACAATTTTCCAGATGAATTTCTTTAGATTGCACTTTCTCCCTTACAAAATGGAATTGAGTATCAATATGTTTCATGTTTTTGTGAAACATCAGATTTTTGGCCAGCTTGATTGAACTTTGATTGTTGCATCTGAATGTTGTTGCAACTATTTGTTCTTCCCCAACATCCTGGAGAAGTCTTCGCAACCGAATCGCCTCGCACGTTGCTGCACACATGGCTTGATACTTTGCTTTTGCTGAGGACAAGGAGACTGTGTTCTGTTTCTTGCTGCTCCAAGTGATCACCCTGGATCCAAGACTGAATGCATAACCTGTTATATATCTGCAATCATCTACATTTCCTGCCCAATCTGAATCTGCGAATCCTGTCAGTCTAACATCAGAAGAGTCAGTGTAAATAATTCCGTAATCTATAGTACCTTGTAGATACCTCAAAACATTCTTCGATACATTCCAATGGCTTTCAAGTGGCTTAGACATAAATTGGCTTAACACACTGACTGCATAAGCCAAGTTAGGTCTAGTGGTGGTTAGGTAGATCAGACTCCCAACCAGTTGTCTGTAAAGTGTTGCATTCGCCGCTTTTGAGCCATCCTCACACTGCAATTTAATATTCTGATGCAATGGTACCAGTGTAGACTTACACTGATCCATTCTAAACTTCTCTAACAGGCCTTTGGCATACTTTGAGACATAAATGATTGACATGAATCTCTCCAGATCTCGAGACCTAAAGAGTATCTGAGTTCACCGAGATGCTTCATCTCAAACATCTGTGACATCTGCTACTTGATTTCATCAATTAGATATATAGCATCACCTATAATTATCAAATCATCTACATATAATGAAATCAACACTACACACCCTTGTTCATCTTTCATGGTGTAAAGATTAGGGTCATTCTTGCTTCTATTATAGTCAGATTGCAGAAAAAATGAATCAATTTTATCATACCATGACTTGGGATCTTGTTTTAGTCCATAGAGTTCTTTCTTCAACCTACAGACTAAATTTTCTTTTCCCTTCTGGACAAACCCTTCTGGTTGCTCTAAATAAATCTCTTCTTTCAGTTCTCCATTCAGAAATGCAAACTTTACATCTAGTTGGTGCATTATCCAATGTTTCTTAGTAGCTAAGGCAATTAACATTCTAATGGTATTCAATTTAGCTACAGGGGTGAATGTTTCTTCATAATCTATCCCTTCTTTTTGTGTATACCCCTTTGCAACCAACCTAGCTTTCAGTTTTTCTATAGTTCCATCTGCATTGATTTTCGATTTATATAACCATTTGAAACCTATGACCTGTTTTGCTCTAGGGAGTTCTACCAATTCCCTATTTTCCTCTAGGGAGTTCTACCAATTCCCAAGTGCTATTTCTGATTATTAAATCATATTCTTGTTCCATGGCTATTTTCCATTTATTAATTTCATTTTCTTATTTATAACTAGATGGTTCAACAACATTCATCATATTAGTTATAAATGCATTTTCCCTATATCTTGTAGGCATTTGAGCTTTCCTACCTGATCTCCTGAGTGGTGGGGTCGTGGTTTCAAATCTTATTTCTTCTTGTTGTTGTTGCTGTTGCTGTTCATCCTCTGCCTTTGTTTGCTGCTGACCCTGATTGTTCTCTGCTTCTTCAAAGTACGGGATGTCCCATCCATCAAAGTGCTCATCAATTTCTTCACTATCCTACTCATGGAATTTAACATCTCTACTAACAAAGATATTGTGAGTAGAGGGATTAAATAATATGTATGCTTTATATGATGAACAATACCCTCTAAAAGTACATTTGATAGCTTTTGAGTCTAATTTCTTTCTATCTTCCTTTGGTATGTGGGAAAATGCTTTACATCCAAATATTCTTAAGTGTTTTACTGCAAGCTTATATCCATACAAAGCTTCAAAAGGAGTTTTAAACTCAATACTTCTTGTAGGACTCCTATTTTTTAAATAAACCGTGATACTCACTGCTTCAGCCCAAAAACCATTTGAAAGATTCTTACCGTTCAGCATACTTCTCGCACATTTCACCAGAGTTCTATTCTTCCTTTCTGTTACTCCATTTTGTTGTGGAGTATGGGGTACTGTGAACTGCTACAAAATTCCATGATCTTTACAATATCTGATCAACTCATCTTTCCTATATTCTCCCCCTTGATCAGAACAGAGAATTCTTATTTGTTTCCCTGTTTTTCTTTCAATCACATTTTTAAACTGCTTAAAGTATTTGAAGGTATGACTCTTCTTAAGAAATACACCCAAGAAAACTTTGTACATTCATCAATAAACAGTAGGAAATACACTGCACCTCCTAATGATTTTTTCTGCATAGGACCACAAAGGTCTATGTGCACTAACTCCATTATATCCCTCTGTTTCTTTTCTACTCTAACGGGGAATTCTTCTCTATGCATTTTTCCTAAAGTACAAGCATCACAATCATTATGTACTTGCTTTAGCATAGGAAGATCTCTTACCATTTCTTTCCTCTACAGTAATAACAAATCATTGTAGTTGATGTGGCCGAATCTCTGGTGCCAAAGATCTTCTGTAGTCAGGCTTGCTGCTCTCAATGCTCGAACCAGTGCAGGTCTCACATCCAACTGGTACAGTCCTCCTATCTGGATTCTTGTAGAAATTGTCTTCATACTATATAGCATATCCTTAATGTAACAGTTAGATTTAAAGAATTCAAATTTCAAATCTTGATCTGTAATCATTGATATAGAAATCAAGTTCTTTGTTATGCCAGACACATACATTACACTATAAATTTGTTTAATATTACCATCAGGTAGAATGATAGAAACTTTCCCACATCCTTTGATTTGGTGGCTTCTGTCATCTCCTAGGTAAATCTGTGCACCTTCATTGATTTCTTTAAAATCCTCTAGCCAGTGCTTGTTCCTAGTCATGTGTGTTGACACTCCTGAACCTACATACCAAATGTCTGCATCACAATTTTCATCACGATCTACCATGAACAATCTCAAATTTTGTGGCTGATCACTATTCGCAAGATGAATTGCATGTATCTTTGACTTTTGCTATTCTTCATGATACTTCTTTTTCCTACATTGCCTAGCAATATGACCCAATTTTCTGCAATAAAAACATTTTGTTTCAGAGTAGTTTCTATTCAAGTGCATACCTTGGGTCAGATTTGGCCATTTCTATGAACTTTCTCTGTTTTGCTGTTGTGGACCTCCTTTCCTTTTGTAGAAGTTCTTCCTCGCCACCAATGCAATATCAACACTGTAGGGCTTTAGAGTCGATCTCCTCTCTTCTTCCCGCATTAGTATACCTGTTAGCTCTTCAAAATGTGGGACCTTTTCTCTGGCATTGATCACAGTGATGAACATCTGATAATCATCAGTGACACCATTCATTGTAATGGTCACAAGATCTATATCGTCCATTGTATCACCAATATTTGATAATTTGTTTATCAGATCCTTGATCCTTGCTACAAATGAAGCAATCATTTCATTCTTCTCCATCTTCATGGATAGAACCTTACTATTGAGGAACAAAAGACGATTTGAATTTCTGATCTCATACAATTCCTTCAGAATTCCCCAGATCTCGTTAGCTGACTTACCTTCTTTGATGTGCGGTATAATACAATGTTTCACTGACATCTTTAACATTGTCCTTGCTCTACTTTCTTGTTTCTCCCAATCTGGGACTCTTGCAGATCCAGCCGCAGGCTTTGGCTCATCCCCATTTACAATTTGCCAAGCACTCTACGCTTCTAGTAGAGTTTGCATCTTAAACTTCCAATTTTCATAATTGGAACCATCAAGCTTGTTATGCTCATTCATGCATGCTTCAAATATGTTGTTATTCATCTTGGAAATTTAGAAAAATAAAATTGACAGGTAAACGATGTTAAATTTACCCCAGATCTGTGACAGAGATAGGTCACTATTGTTTGATCTCGTAACACATGCACATATCTCCATGGATTTCTTCTCAGCCTCTAGACAACCTCCTATTGTGAGCTACAACCTTGTTCTTGGCTTCCCCACTTAGCTTCTCTGACAACTACAACCTTGTTCTTGGCTCCCTTTGCAATTTCTTTGATTTACATGATTGTCGCTGATATTTTCCCAATAGCGAAGACTATTCATTGAAATACACCAATTTTCTGAGACTAGTTGCAACCGTCGTTGATATTTGGCCAATGTCCGAGACTAGTCGCTGAAATATGCCCAATTTCAGAGATCGTCACAATTTTTCATCAATTTTCCGTGACCATCGCGGTTGTACACCTGAAAATTGCAACGACTGAAAAATGGAAAATTCTGGAAGTGTAAGAGTGATCGCCGTGGCTATACACTCAAACCCTGCGATGATTTAATAGTGATCGTCATGGCTGTCCACTCAAAACCTGCGACACTTTCGGTTCAAAGTACCACCCACCAACCAGCTTACAGGTTCCTCAACCCTGATGTTCTGATACCATGATAAAAATGACAATGTTTGTATTACTGAAAATAAAACCCACTGGTCAGCTCTACAAAAGAGAGTACGAATCAGGAGAGTTTGGCTCTGTAGAATGCTTTTTACATTGTTCATCAACATTACGCATTAAATATAATACAAGGTTTTAGGGAAGTTAGAACAATATCTTAAGAAATAGAAACTAATTCCTATCCTGAGGCTACGTGAACCAAATTTATCTATTTTAGGATATTCTCCATTATCTTCAACATTTTTTGTTATTAATATTTTTCTTTTGTTAATTTAAATATCATTTTATTATATTTAGACATAATGTTATGGGATAATATCACTTCTATGTTAAATTGTATAATATCTCTCATTACAATAACAAAAACATTACATATTTATTTAATTATAATTGAATATAACAAATTATTCATTATAATCTCAAGAGTTAGTTTAATTGATTAAATCTTTTGGACTTAGTCTTTATCCATAGTAGAAACCATATTTCTGTCAACGTTTCAAATCTCAACAGGTATCCCAATCTGAATGATGATAAAAGAAAAGCTTTATGAAAAGAAAGATTAAATCTTATTGTTAATACAATTTTAATATAAAATAAAGGTATCCCAATCTAAATGATGATAAAAAAACAGCTTTATGAAAAGAAAGATTAAATCTTATTGTTAATACAATTTTAATATAAAATAATTAATGTTTCAATTCTATCAACATCCTTAAAATCTCTGAAACCTTCCATTAAAAATATTATTATATTTTAAATTTGTATTTTATTTATTTATTAATTAAAATTGGATGATAATGAATTTTATCGTGTATGACCTCATATCATATATATGGTATCAATCTCAAAAAGTAAACTATAATTTTATCAATCGTTTTGGAAGGGAATTGGATAATAGATTTTGTTAATCATTTGAACGAAAGTTTTAAATTAACTCGCAAAAAGATATGTTTTGAATGAGATTTATGCATTGTTTATGTTGATGATTATGATAATGATTTGGACTCGCCTCAAATATATTATTGAGTAAAATATAGAAGCATATGTCAGGTATCAAGAAAAAGTTAAAGTATTTAGGTTGGCTAATATATTTAGCCCAACATTTGGAAAGGAATTGGATAATACATTTGGTCAAAAATTTGGATGGGACATGCAAAAATTTGTGTTTTGATTGAGAGTTATGTATTGTTTATATGGATAACCATGATAATGGTTTGGACTCCTTCCCCTATGTTTTTGGTTATATGGTTGCTTCAATGGAGGAATAAGGACATATTATGTTTAAAGAATTTTGTTTATGAATAACAGTGATGAGAAATTTTACATTCAAGCGAATCAATAATCAATGAATATAGATAGCAGGGGAATTAATGAATATGGATATTTTACTGTGTTTATATTGTGATTTGTAAGTATTATTTATGGTGAAAAAATCTTAAAATTTATATTTAGAGTTTAAATATATTTTTTTTAATAATGGTGTTTGAACTCACAAAATTTCATTTAAAAATAATATTTTTTATTTTTTACTAACATTTTTTAAGCTTTAACACTTATTTGCTCTTAACATAAAAGAACCACATATTCTTTTAAAAATGCATACTTATTTTCATAAATAAATATACACATTTATAACATAGTACATAGAAAGCAATATAGAGATATAAATGGGGCATGCTCAAACTTTTTAAAAAGCCAAAGCAATTCCAATCGCATCATATACTTGCTCCTTATCCCAATTTTCCAACAAGCATGTGTTCTTCTTGTAATGATTCCAGGAAGCAACTTTTTACACTCACTAATAAAACTAACAAGAGATGGTTTTGGTTGTAACCCCACTTCAGTCACACCCTTAATATCATTTAGTTTATGGAAATGGAATCCTTCATATACATATATGTTGTATTTGATAATGATTAATATGAATGCTTGTCAAATGATTTCGATTTTTCAGTGGAATTCAAAAATATTACGCAGCAGGGTTAGCAGGGTTACCTCTATTCTGTGGTCGCTTTCTGGGTGCAAATATTTGACCGTGGTTGTCTCCTGTGTGCAATTCATCTTGTATTTGACCGTGGTTGTCTCCTGTGTGCAACTATTCATCTTGTACTTCAGTCGTTTATGCCTCTTGGTCCTTTTCTTGACTGTGTGCGGAAATCCGTCCAATGTTGGAGATAAATTGTATGCCCATGTTCAGGATATAGAACAGTGTGTTACACAGACATTCTCGATTTGTTACTTTATCAAACTATAATAAAAAATAATATTAGAATGAACAGTGAAAATGTTTACAGATGGACAATGAAAATGTTTACAGATGGACAATAGTCTGAATGCTATATGTTTGTATCTTGTTTGTTTTATTTCTCTCCTTCTGAAATTGCTGAACCCTTTCCCTCTGTTACATTTTGGCTTTTATGCCCTTCCATTTCAGTTGATTTTGCAGTTAATCAAACTGCCATAGAATTTAGTTACAAAAAGATCTTGTTATCGTTGATAACCATATTTTCCTGACATTACAAGATTTGTATGAACAGTTTGTCATTCCTCTCCTAATTTAACGAACTATTCCCTAGTTATTGTTCGAACTATAGTAATTCAAGTCATTTAACTAAATATGTCTGAATTCACCAACTCTGTAAAAATAAGTTAAAAGAAAAACTATCTCATGAAAACGTAAAAAACAAATAATCCAGTTGATCAATAACCTTCAAACCTGGTTGAGACTTTGCCTGGTTATGGCGAGCTGGATGCTCCTGCATCATTTATGGTAGGATTTCCGATTATTTAATTAAAATTTTATTTTCGTTATAAATCAGTTGGAAAAGCATATAAAAATATTGTTGGAAAAGCATATAACAATATTGTGTAATAAGGTTTTAATTTTCACTATTCACAAAATAAAACAATTCATATATAATATAAATATATATAAATTTAATTAATGTATGTTTAAGTAAAGTATTTGTAACATTTTTAGTAAAAGCTGAGATTTATCTCAAAATAACTTATAAACTTTTTAGTTAAAGAGGTTAAATAAAAAAATTCCATTTGAAATGAATTACGACATGTGTATTTGATAAGCCATGGTAGTGGCTGAAGATATTGGTAGAAAATTCATAATTACAAACTAAAGAATTTCATGTTTAATGGAGGCTGAACGTTTTTTTTAAAAATGTATTATACGTTTAAGTGAGATATATATATATATATATATAATATATATATAATATATATATATATATATATATACAATATATATATATATATATAATATATATAAATATATACATACACACACACACACACACATATATATATATCCTCAACTCAATTGAGAAGTGCAGTAAAAATAAAGTGTTATGTAAAAAGACATACAAGGTTCAAATTCCCCTCACTACCCTTTGGCATAAGATGTGTCTACAGTAAAGGAATATATAGGCACCTAGAAATTATATTGATCTAAAAAACTGAACCGTATTTGATAAGTTCAATGTCCAACAATAACAAAAATATAATTTCATTAAATTTTATAATTTTTCTTTTTAATCTTACATTTCTTAATGTGTTTAGACACTATTTAATTTATGAAATTGCTATTTTTAAAAAATGAATTTGTATTACCTCAAAGTATCAAGTTACAAAGTTTCATCCATTATCCATAAATACAATACATGATACTATATTTACTACATTTCTAGCCTTAAATCCTAGAATTGATAATCGATTTTACATTTTTTACCTTCTTTAACAAATGTCAATCCATTTCAAGAAATTGTTAAGAACAAATGTAATAGAACAATAATATCATTTCTTTGTGACAACTACATTGCAAATAGTTCCGTTATATTAACTAATTCCTAAAACTTTATTTTATTAGAATAAATTGTTACTAAGGGTATTTTTACTATTTCATTAAGAAATCAATGCCTTTGTCTAACTAAATAAATGGTATTTCTATTATTTTACTAATAAATTAATGCCTTTCTCTAACTAACTAAATTGAGATTTCATTCCAATTAAAATTAAAAAAAATATATATATTAAAAAAAATAGAATAGGTAAAAATTTTCATTCTAATTATTAAAAATATTAATGTCAGACATTTCATCCCCATTAAAAACTAAAATGATGATTTTCTTAGAAAAGAGAATAAACCTTAAAGATGTTTATACATAGTTTTTTTAAAGTATGTTTTTAATATTATTAATATGAGTTGTCAATAGTGCCATTTTTTGGAAGCTTTTCTAGTAGATTTTTTTGGTTTAATTTCTCTAAAATCTTGTAGGAATTTATTGAAATCACAAGTTTGATGGGTAACCCCTGTAAGATCAAAATGTCCTAAAGATTTTTCAAGGTGTTGAATCCATATATATAATAAAAAAACAGTTTAAATAACAAAAATCAATATTTCATCTTAAAATTTTCTACCATAAAATGATAAAAAAATCACACTAAAAACAACTCTGTATTAATATTATGAAAAAAATAAACTTTAAAATATTTAAACATAATCTTCATATTCTTCTTCATATGCTTTTATACTATTACTTAGAAAACGAAAAAATATATATTATTATGAAAAGAGAATAAACTTTAAAATATTTACACATAGTCTTCTTAATACGTTTTTATACGAATGGTTAGAAAACCAAAAAGAAAATATATTATTAATATTAAAATTATAGTGTGTTGGTTAACAAATAAAAAAATGCTCAAATTGGTTAGAGGAGCATTTTTCTTGCAGAAGAAAAATCCATTTAATTTAAATTCATACGGTATATAATGATAAATACATGGTTTAATTTCAAACCCGATTATTTTTTAATTTAAAATTCAAACGTGATATAATGATTAATACAGTTTTAATAAATAATTGATATTTTTTTCCTAAATATATGTAATTTAAAATTTTAAAATAAAATTTATTAATTAAAAAATTTATAAAAATTTAAAAATTAATTTATAAAATAAAATTATAAATGGTTTACATTTATTAAATATAAAATAAAAATATGCATTTAAAAATTAATATAGTAGTAAATTAATATTGGTGGAAATTATTTTGCCGGAATTAGTAAAAAAATGTATTTTTTAACCTTTATTTTTATTAGTTAACATGGGATGGAATCTAATTATTTGAATAAAAATTGTTGTAATGTTATATTTATTTTTAAATATTATGAACTCACCACCCTACTCTAAATTTTTAAAAGACTAATTTAATTTTTTAATAAAAACAAAAATTCTCATATTCCATGTATTATTACTTATAAAGTTATATTTATATTGGTAATTCTTAAATACAACATAAAACCAGAAACCATTACTTGAATTAAATCATGAAATTTTTTAAATAAAGACATAGTAATTATTGGATATAACAATGGCTAATCATAGTAATTGTTAATTGAAACGTAAATTGATACTTATTGCTTCTCCAGAATTAGTGCGGCCAAAACTCATGGTAATTTTTAAATGGAGCATGATATTATTATTGAGGTCTGTTATTAATATTATTAGTATTGTCGGTGATGTTGACCTTAATTTTATTGTAGATTTAGGAAATATTTTAGAATTTATAGACATTAACTTAATTGTTTAAAGTAGGTTTTATCTGAAATATTTTCAAGTATTTGGAGAAATCTGTATAGTTTTCAAGTGCACTGAAAGTAAGTAGAAAGGTAAATTTGTAACAAATGCATATCATGCCATTATATTCATGTTTCTACTGATACTTGTGGTCCATTAGTCTACAAATATAGTATTGATTAGTTGAATTTGATTGTTAAAATTTAGAATATATTAGTGTTAATTGTTTGAGTTAGCTCTTGTACTTTTTCTCATATTTCAAAATATTTCTGAAAGTTTAGATTTTAGACAACCTTGATGGAGTAGATCAATAGCCTTAATTTTGATGAGAAAAAACATGTTAAAAACCCCGGGGCGTTCACTGTATTCTATTTTATTGCATGCAGGTGATGGATGAGTACACGGTTGATAACCCTAGGCTGAAGAGGTATTATGAAAGAGTTCAGGAACTGGTTTCAGAGTTTGGTAGCTTTGAGCTGGAGCATATCTATATTGAAGATAATTCTGAAGCATATCTATATTGAAGAAAATTCTGAGAAATGTTCCAGAACCCATTTGTAAATTGGAGTCGTGAAGCCGGGAAGATACTGTGGATGGCTGCGAATATGCAAAGTCTGCGACAGAATACATTATAAAGCACAGATGCATGGGTTATCCTACGATACAATACATTCTGTACATTATTCAGAATCGCTTCCCAGACTCCTATGCGGCTGTTCAGAAACTTGCTCGCAGTTAAAGCGACCAGATGGGTTTGCAGTGCACGTTGCATGATAACAAGTATTTGGCGAGTCTGTTTGCCGTATCTTAGCCTAAATTTTCTTTTAATTCTACTGTGAGTTGCCTGAGAAATTTTCTTTTAATCTCTGCACTTTCTTTTAATTTGTCTTTACTGTGAGTGCTCGGAGACAAATCAGGAGTAATGAACGGCAAATTCCAGTTAATCCTACATTTGGCAGTGCAAATACTTGGGGGAAAAAGATTATTAGGTTTTTTACTTTTATTTGTATAACAGTAGAAGGTAGTGTTATATTGAATTTGGTACCTGGCGAAAAGACAGCTAATCCGTTTTGTAATATTATTTTAAGGGAAACAGTATTGTTTTGTGTAAGTTTTTTAATTTTTATTTTTATAACAGTAGAAGGTAGTGTTATATTGAATTTTGTACGTGGCGAAAAGTTTTTTTTTTTTAAATTAAAATCTAACAAATTTTGAAAGTCTTTATTTTGTTTTTAAAAAAAATTTATAATTAAAATAAATGTCTGAATTTTTTTTTTTATTTTATCTTTTTACAAAACCAAAATTTTTATTGGCTATGAGAATTTTTTATGTTGTCTTAAAAATATTTGGCAAAAAAAATAATATAAAAGTTTAAAAAACCTTAATATTACTAAAATTTTACAATTGATCAATTTGCAATACTTAAAATTAATAATTAACAGTTAAGATTTTTTAAAACTATAAGTTATTTATAAAATTATTTATTATTATTTAAAATTATCGATTATTTCTTATAAGTAGGTCATCAACCCCACCGTAGAAGATCAAAAGCATCTCTCTTTTCACTAGCTCAAAGAAGAAAATTAATATAGCCAAGATTAGAACAAACTCTCATGAGCTCCATAGTAAAACAGGTGGTTGGAAAGTTCCTAAAACACCATGGATGGAAAGGTTCTACCATCTCTATTAGAATACAGACATCGAGGATAAAAATCACTTCCTCTTAGAGTGCCATGCGTACAACTCACTTCCTCTTAGAGTGCCATGCATACAATGACATTAGATCTCAGTTTCAAAATCTCTGTTGCAATACTGAAGCCTCCTAGGCTTTTACGATGTCAAAATTATAATAAGCTCCTAAGGCAATCTCTCCCACCGTTTTGAGCATAGAAATAAATTCTTAAATCAAACTAAACAAATCGTTTCTTTAAGTCTGATAGGCCAAAGTTTGGTCTCAATGGACGTTAACCACCATCATCATCATATAAAGAGCAACTAT